>LQNS02278089.1:8630629-8648135 GCA_001587735.2 Parhyale hawaiensis | reverse complement strand
CTACAATGAAATATAGGCCTACAATGAAATATAGGCCTACAATGAACTATAGGCCTACAATGAAATATAGACCTACAATGAATATAGGTCTACAAAGAAATATAGGCCTACAATGAAATATAGGCCTACTATGAAATATAGGCCGACATTGAAACATACCCCTACAATGAATATAGGCCTACAAAGAAATATAGACCTACAATGAAATATAGGCATACTAAGAAATATAGGCATAATAAGAAATATAGGCCTACAATGAAACATAGGCCTACAATGAAATATCCCTACAATGAAATATAGGCCTACAATAAAATATAGGCCTACACTGAATATAGGCCTACAAAGAAATATAGGTCTACAATGATATATAGGCCTACAACGAAATATAGGCCTGCAATGAATATAGGCCTACAAAGAAATATAGGCCTACATTGATATATAGGCCTACAAAGAAATATAGGCCTACAATGAAATATAGGCCTCCAAATAAATATAGTCCTACATTGGAATATAGGCCTACAATGAAATATAGGCCTACAATGGAATATAGGCCTACAATGAAATATAGGCCTACAATGAATATAGGTCTACAAAGAAATATAGGCCTACAATGAAATATAGGCCTACAATGAAATATAGGCCTACAATGAAATACAGGCCTACAAAGAAATATAGGACTACAAAGAAATATAGGCCTACAAAGAAATATAGACCTACAAAGAAATATAGAACTACAAAGAAATATAGGCCTACAAAGAAATATAGGCCTACAAAGAAATATTGGACTACAAAGAAATAGAGGCCTACAAAGAAATATAGGCCTACAAAGAAATATAGGACTACAAAGAAATATAGGCCTACAATGAAATATAGGCCTACAAAGAAACATAGGCCTACAAAGAAATATAGGCCTACAAAGAAATATGGGCCTACAAAGAAATATAGGCCTACAAAGAAATATAGGCCTACAAAGAAATATAGGCCTACAAAGAAATATATGCCTACAAAGAAATATAGGCCTACAAAGAAATATAGGCCTACAAAGAAATATAGGCCTACAAAGAAATATAGGCCTACAAAGAAATATAGGCCTACAAAGAAATATAGGCCTACAAAGAAATATAGGCCTACAATGAAATATAGGCCTACAAAGAAATATAGGCCTACAAAAAATATAGGCCTACAAAGAAATATAGGCCTACAAAGAAATATAGGCCTACAAAGAAATATAGGCCTACAAAGAAATATAGGCCTACAAGGAAATATAGGCCTACAATGAAATATAGGCCTACAATGAAATTAACTATAAAAAAGAGCGCTGCCAACCTCGCCTCCACACTAAAGGGATGAGCATCTTGTATCATTCGAACTCCCTCAAAATGAATAACTGGTACTGATAGAGACTCGTATTGTTTCTGCCACCTTTTCTGCACATTTCTTACTTTCATTCTTTTGGCTGCCTCAGGATTAATCGGTTTGCGATTACTTGACGCTCATGAAAGTGACGAATCCAACAGTCAGGACCGAACTCAAATTAGCTATGGCCAAGTGGGTTGACATATCTCAAACAGAGCGGGCGCATTGGCCCCACCTCTCATGTTCGGCTATGATGATGACGTCACTGCTCTGATATGAAACTAAAATGCCTCGTGGCGTAAGATCCTCATCCGCGGTGGGGGCAAATTCAACAAAGTCATTTTCGACGGCCAGCTAATCCTAGTTGCTCATATGGATGCTGTGTCCTACAAGGCTAGCGCCGCGCTGACCGCCCCGTGCAGATCTCTTAATAATAATATAGGAAAAATGGGAGGCCTCGTGGCGTGAGACGCTGCCGTGGCTGTAAATTCAACGCCGTCGTTTTTTATGGCCAGCTAGGTCTAGTTTTTGAGCATAGGTCACATCTAGGTCAACCCAGCAAACTCCCTAAAAAAATTAAAACTATTACTCAACTCCTTCGACCCCTTATTGAGTGGAGAGACATACAAACAAATACGAATAATCTTCAACGAAGACATTGTCACCTCTCTCACTTCGTTCGCGTCGGATAGAAAGAGACTGGCCAGGAAAAAGGAAAGTTTCAGGAGAAAGAATAAGCACGTGCGTGAATGTTTAAAGTGAGAGGAGTGCACGCGCGTCTCAGCCCACCACCAACCCTCCTTCCTCCCAACCCCCCAAATATCCAGTGGCGAGGTACAATCCAAGACCGCTGGGGTTAGAGGAGTGGCAGGGGGTCAGATTCAGAGAGGATGTAAGACGACGCAGCCGATCCGAAGACTGGGCTCCGTCAGCCACCACACGGGGGGAGGCTCCCACAAGCGGACACTTAAGCGTGGGTTATGGGGGGGGGGGGGGAAGAGCTTTGATGTCGGCGCTGATCTGCAGCATGGTGGTGCGACCGCTGCCTGAACGCCATCTTTAAATAAACATTATCAGGTCTATAGTCTGACCATTTTATCAAGGCGATTCTATTACGGTCAAATTTCTCTATTGCAATGCCAATTCTATGGGTATTCCCGAGATTTCTTTTTATACAGGTAGTGGGCGGGGCTAAGATAGGGGAAGAACTAAAGCTCAGAAATTAACATAGAATTGGTAATGCTGTAGAGGAATCTGACCACAGCCAAACTACCTTGATAGAATGGTCAGACTATAGTCTATGGATTTAACATACTTCACTCTGGGACAAACTGCATAGATTGTTTTAACACTTTTCCTGCAATTCCGCTACATGTGATGGCCAGTCATTCATCTGTGTATCCAAATCTTTTAGTACCTCCAATATTATACGCAATTTTTATTTCTTGATGAAAAGTAGAAGTGATGACATTAAAACCTGGCAGTATCAAGAAATTTCTCAGTATAATATCAAATAAGATAAATATATAATACTGGCAATCCTCCTTTTATGCCGCATCCGTTTATGTGATCACCCATTTATGCGGTAAATATTTCGTTCCCGATATTCCAGGTATGCGACGCTGAATCCCTTTTACTGAATTTTTCTGTTCCGGTATCACTGCTAGAGCGCAAGACAAGCCTGTTACTTTACAGAGGAGGCATCATTCTCTGCAATCATACACCGGTGTTACTCCCACAGTGTTACCCGGTGTAACCCCGTGCAGCAGTGATTGTAACGGGCGATCTCAGTACCCCAAAAGTGTTGCGGAATTTACGGGAAACTCCACCCAAACATATCTGGCGGAGCTTTATTTAGGCCGCATTTTAGGATCAAAAGCGGAAAAAATTACGCTAAAGTGCCTCAAATGAAAGAATTCAAGCGATAATAGGAAGTCATACATTTTGGAATACCAACTGTTGATGATAAAGTTAAATGTTTGTGTATAAAGGTATTGTTATCTCACTCATAACTCTACAATAATTTTGGAGGGTTGCCGTGGCTGTTACCTAAAGGCTCCACACACCCCACATGCCGCCAACTCAAACTCAGTACGCAAACCCCACCACATGCCAATTTGCGTAGTGTGTGGGGACGCTCATGCTCCAACTCGAGCCCAATTTCTAGGCATGAGTTAAAGCTGATCAGATTTTCCTGGTATTTGTGGCAGAGCTTACAGCTTCTACTGCCGAAGAAGGAGGCCGAATAACGGTTTTTTGCAGCGAAACTGAAGATTGGACTTGTACAGTGTGTGAGGAAGCAGGCTTGCACGAGTCGCAGCTCCAACTTTCCATGTGCTTGATCTCAGAGATAAAAGGCTCTTGTGCCAACTTCAAATCCCCTCCCCGCTCCCCAACTGTCCGCGTTTGTAGTTAGGCAAGTGCCCATGTGACGAGTGTGAACATCAGAAATGCTGACGCGGCATGTTGAACAATACAAGAAATTCCCTGCCTGGCGGGAGGCGACTACAGCAGGCAACTACAGCACTCTAACATTCCGCCGCTACAGGTAGTCATCAACAGCAGTGAAGGTGTGCTCCTGTGCCTTCCATTGCCAGCAGGGATTAATATCTTAACAACGAGGAGCGCCATATATGGTCCAGGCTCAAAACAGAAAGGATTTTGTACAATACTGGCGATCCCTCGATTAATGCGGCCTGTCCGGACCAACACTAGTCGCTCTTTAAGGAATCTCCGCACTGTTGGGTGCTGCTCAGAGGCGTGTTGCAATCAGGCCTTTGATGTCACCCGTGTTACACCGGCCTCCAGTGCGACACAGGTTAATGGGCCCATTCACTACTCATGCCGCCAACTCATCGTTTTAAATATCTTTGGTCGACAGACTCCATCAGCAGCGCAAACCAGTGCGTGAAGATTTCCTACTTGGGGCGTGCGGTAAGTTAACATTAACTTTGCCATTACCATAAAAAATGCTCAAAACAAATGTATTTCTTCCATCATTTATTGACACTTGTGGAAGGTTTATAAGAACCACCATCATTGTTCTGCTAACTAACCTATGAACTTACAGTAGATTATATATATATCATTTGGTGATACGCATGGAAGGTGAATAAGAACCAAACTCTCTAGAGCTTTTATTTCCTGTACCGAACAACTAATTTTAGCAGTAATGATCTAACGCTTGCTGAAGCAATCAAAAGTTACAGCTTAGCGACACACAGCCCTTCTGAACTGCGGCTATGCATAAATTTCCATCTTTGACAAACAAAATTCCTTTTTTATAGCAAATAATTAAACGCCTGTAACCCTTTTTTATTGCAGATACACAGCTAAACAAATCATAGAAGTCAGTATTAAATTGCAGCGCGCAAAAAGTTATGAAAAGGATTTGAATTTTCAGCACACCAAAGAACATCAATAAAGACCTTTGAACACTCGAACCTGGAGTTCTTGCTAAACGCAGAACACAGCAAATGAAGACATAATGTTGAATTGTGATCAAGGGAGAACATGTTCAGCGCTGAACGTTGAATATTGAACAAACCACCTGTTCGTAATATACAAAACTTTGTAGCCAGGTAGATAATGTTCGTATCTTTGAATTTCCACATCGGATGATATTTACTGTATCATCATCATCTACCAACCGCTCACTAAAGTTACTCTCTCCGCAATGAGATTAACTATTTAAATCAACAATATAAAATTCAAATGAAATGGTGGTTGTTAAAATCCCTCACCCTCGCTTTAAAAAAAAAAGTAATTGCGAAAACCTGCAGCCCGCCGCATAACGCAACTTCACATAGCAATACGTTGACAGTCATTGCCCCCACGATGCAGTCGCCTATACAGCGTCGCTTCCGTTAGGTTACAGCGGGTTGAGAAGACAATAAGATAACGCGGCCCATACACAAGAGAGTCTCAGCTCCTGGCCAGCTCCGTGTCTGTACCAGGACTCGCTCAGCGGAACGAAATATTGTCTAAGTTCGCAAGGGAAAAGCCAGAGTTAACTGCTGACCCTGTGAATTATTCAAGCATTTTGCAGTCCGCTGTATATATGAAGTTATTTTTGCTTAAAAAAAATGAGTAACAAATTATTATGATAATATTACCCTGGTCCATCAGAAATGACAAAGACAATCTAGCCCTAGTGTATCGTTTTTAACGAGGATGTAATGGCGACAGTATGAAGTGTGCGAATGTACGTACCACTGGGCAAAATCTTGTCTGGACTCAATGCCTGTCTACGTGTAGTTGCGAGAAGCTGTGCTGTGCTGCGAGCTGTAGGTGGCTGCAGTTGTGCACTAAATTTTTTTAGTACTAACTAGAGGTAGCTTCCCCCCCCCCCCCTCCGAGAGTTATACTCTTGCAGCAAGGCTGGCTGCGAACAGCTGCCCCATGTCTGGTCATGTCATACAATAGCTACACGCCATACATTGCCATACATGCCATACATTGTAGGGCGAACAGCAAGCCTAGAAAACAGGCGATAGACAGACCGACAGATCCATTCCCAAAGAGTAGCCGGGGCCAAGGCTCCGGCCATCTATAAGCTGTTGCCGCTATGTTAAGATGCATAATCAAAAAATCAAATGTCCAATACAAAACTGCAGCCAACGAGTTAGCTTAACAAGTTTGATTAATTGTGGCAGATATATAGATGAGGGTTCTAAGACGTTAACGTAGATTGGGAAAGAAATGGACAGATAGTTAACCCAGGGTGCCTTCTTACCTGTACGTGTTACGGCAGTTCCTAACCTCTGGGTACTGACATCCGAAGGGTCGTACCTCAAGGGTTCTTGGGAGGGAGATCACAAAGATTTGACAAAATATGATTTACTTTAAAATGTATACGGTAATAGCGTAGACCCTATAATGACCCATTTGTAGCAGTATATAGTAGACGCATCGTGGAAAAGTTATACGTATTGTTGTCCGCCGTGAACTGTTGACTATTCCGAATAAAACGTGATCATTTCATCACTTTTTCTACGTTTTTTTCAGTATTTGACGAACTACAAAGCTTCCTACGGACGTGTACTCCCAGAGCGGGGTGAGAAGTCGATGAGACGGAAGGTTTAGTTTAACAGCAATGAGAAAAGTCTTAATTTCCGATTATGTCGTCTACATGAGCGCTAGCATTCGGAAATTTCGGAGTGAATTTGTGTCATGTGTAAATTGCATTAAGTGTTAATAATCACCTCTTTCATTACACCAGCCGTTATACTTTACTAGTCATAATAATGATGAAGTCACATAGTCACATAAACTATCCTAGTGAACACCGACATGAAGGAGTCGCAGGCGCTGGTAACCAGTCACTCGCGACTAACAAGCAGAAGTGGGCAGTTGCGGCCTTACTTGCAGCCCTATTTGCTACCCTCCGGCCGATATTGCAGCCCTCCGGCCTTATTTGCGGCCCTCCAGTCCTATAAGTGACCCTCCGACCTTATTTAAACGACATCTGGCCCTACTGCCCGGCGGTACTGATACAAGAACAAAAAGTTTGAAGTTTTTGTAATCTTGCAACTTTCTTTACGTCTGCTGTTGGGCCGCGGGACAGCGAGTGAGGCCGCAGCGCCCACCTCAGCTAACAAGGTCTTATTAGAATGCTGATAGCATTGAAATCGAATGCTGATTGATGTTTCTTAGTTGTTGCTCAAGTTTTTTATGCTTAAAACGTTTGCGTCGTGACTCACCGAGTTCAAAAAATTGTTCAAAATAATGGCGTCGCGACTCAGCACGTTTTCATGTCCTACTTTTCGCCACTTGGTTATGAGTAAAAGAAGAGAAGAATATTCATATGAGACAGTCCTCTCGCGGTCCCTTCTTAAGACCATTACTCGGATTTCTACAATGTTTCACTAGTTTAGAGTCCTAATAAGCGTCAAACGACCCATTTAAAAGTTATTTAAAAGCAACAGTTCAGTTTGTTCAGTGCACGTGTACAGATCAGCTCAAGCTGAGCGGGAGCCTCTGCTTCAAGCAGTTTTCCTAAAGACTCAAAAATATTCATTTGAATTTTTAGNAAGCTTCAAACAACCCATTTAAAAGTTATTTAAAAGCAACAGTTCAGTTTGTTCAGTGCACGTGTACAGATCAGCTCAAGCTGAGCGGGAGCCTCTGCTTCAAGCAGTTTTCCTAAAGACTCAAAAATATTCATTTGAATGTTTAGTTTGCGTTGAAGGTCTGTTGCAACATGTGTTTCCAGTGATCGCTCTCGATTAAAAGAAGTGCATTACTAAACTATTCAAACGACAAAATTCGCTACTTTTCAAACTGTCACCTTCACTATTTTCCTATACTTGAATCAAATGTTCTGGAAGTTAGTTGCCGTAGCTGCTAGATATAACACGTATGGCATTTAAAAAAATATAAAACTGTTCTGCTTCCGTTGAAAATTAGCATAAATGCACATTTCAAGCGGCAGCTACTTTATTTCACTGAACCAATTATTTATTCTTGAAGTTTTATGATAATGAACAGCGAGCAGCCTTGCAGCAGGTGATGTAGAGAGAATTTCAACTTTGCATCGAGCTGCTTGTTCTCAACTGAAGCATTGCAAACTATTTACGTTTGTCAACTGTGCATCGAGCTGCTTGCTCTCGACTGAAGTAGTGGACACTTTTTACGTTTTTAACAAATATATTCGTACACTACTCTACCCCACCGTCAAAAATAAGGCAAAAGGACATTCATTGGCAACTTTCCAGTTTTCATACTGGTGTTCAAGTACCATACCAATGGCGATACATTGCATCCTTTAGATTTTCATTTTCAATAGATTAACGGCAACACATTCAGTTATTACGGATAACATTTAAATAAAGAAATTCTACGTATGAGAACCATCAATACAATGCAAAGTACACCTCTTGTAAAACAATAAATTCTGCAGCTTAAAAAAATATAGTCCCGCAAAATACAACATGCAAATTTGTTGCAAATTATACCATGCTTCTTTTGTAACAGTTATTTTGCAGATTAGAAGATATTCGCACAATATACACACTTGGTTAATAGGCAAACCATATCTATATAGAGTATAGACCCTTGTACTGTTTACAAGTAGCCTAACATGGCAGACCCCAGGTGTTGGCACGCTTCCCAGGACAGACCCAGTTACTCAGTACCGTAGTAGTCTACTTTAGGCTGCCCTTAACCTGATGGTATAGTACACAAATAGATGCTTCATTTCAAATAGTCATAGTATTACTAAAAATGGGATATTAAAGCCTGAAATAAGCTGTTACTCAAAATTTAGTTCTTGATTGTAGTCTGCAAAGGCAATGTGCTTTTCAATTATTTTTTATATTTATTGAGTTAAGTTGTTCATTGTAGAATAAATTACACAAGTTCTGGCTCTAATACGGAACAGTTTGTATAAGACACCACCGCTTACACCATACTTATCGCAAATTTTGAGAATCCGATTACGCATCAGTTAGTCATTGGCATAGATGGGCAGATGCGGCCAGACCCAGACCCAGGAGTAACAGAGGCTGGAAGTGGCAGACCTACCGCCATTTTTGCTCTTGCGGCCGGGCTGCAAGAGGCCGCAGGCGGCAGAGGTATGTGCCCAGAACCGGAGACTAGTACAGCTTTGCATTAATTAATTTATCATTCAGAGACACAAGTTTGCATAAAGATATTGCTAAGTAAAATAGCTATTGCGAAGATTCCTCCTGCATAGATGTGTGCAATCTTCTCCCTTTAGCGAAACTGGCTTCTGTTTTTCGGCTCGCTCGCTACGCCTGGTCACAGAGAGTGGTACGATTGTTCAAGATCTCGACAAACTTTCGGCCATACTCTAAGACCCGGTGTCGGTAGGAGGGTCACTCACACGATGGCCACACGACCGAGTTTCCTTGACAATCATCCGACTGTTATATTGAGCTCCGTAAGCTCAACGGCGATCTAAAATTCCAATCGGAAATTGAAAGGCACCTATTAGCTGCTTATGGGAAATTAATGAAAGGTATCCGAAAACATCGGATAACTGCCTATAAATTTCGGATTGGAATTTTAGCAGGCAAGTCACGGCGAGTATTAACAGGGGTAAGTAATGAATCGGTCAACTCCTCTCATTTGGAGGGAAATAATGCAACACTTTCGCATCTGTTGAATTTAAGCGGACACAGCAACGCATTCGGACTCTGAGCTGAGGAAACTCGTTCATTTGACCGCCGTGTGAACCCTCCTTGACAAGGACTAATAGGAAAAACGGTAGTTGACTAAGAAATGGCGACGTCACTACGGACCTAACTGTAGAAACTAGTGTTGAGCTATACAGTATATAGAGTTTGGCAGAGCTGTTACATCATTCACTGAGTGACTACTACGACGAAAGTGAAATTTTACTGATATTAAGCTACTAACGCGTTCAGCTTGATATCTTGATAGATATTTAATGCTGATGCTGTTCGTGTAGGCCCTGCGTATTACACCGTTTCATTAAGATATCGACAAAAACCTCGTGATGCTTATTCATATCAGCAAACTTTCAGGTACATCGAGGATTGAAGCAAAATGTTCTGTTCTAATTGTCTCAAATTTTGCATATATGCCTAACAGTGCACTTACTGTGCAAGTAAAAAGTATTTGGTCCAGAGTGACGTCGCCATTTGGAAGACAGCCCTTGCCTTGTTCCCTAGTTACCATCACTAACTGACCGCTGCGGCAACTCCACTGAAACAAGTGTTCAAGTTGTCTACTTCTAAAAAAAACTCGTTCATGGTTTAAAAAGTAAACAACATTGTCAAATTTTCGAGCCTTGCGATCGAAAATGCAGTCAGATTTCTCAAAGAAAGGATAAATCGATAGTTTAAAAAAAAGTAACTCTACCGAACTGGTCACTAACAATGCCGTCAAAATTCGAGAAAAAAAATGTGAAGCTGGTGCCTAGAGGAGTAGTGCCTAGGAAAAGCAGACGTATTTCGGAAGAAGTATAATTTTTTTTTCATCTGCGTGAAAGGGCTGGCCGTTATTGGATTTGATAAGCACGAAATACATTTAGTCACAATTTAATTTTTATTGAGATTAAAAGTTTGATTACTGCCTTCTCAAACTCTAGGCCCCGGCCCTTCGTCAAAGAATTGCAGCCATTTCTTTTTATATATTCTCTGGGCAGGTGGACGGTCGCGGCCCTCAGAGGTCCATATGTGCTGGCGGAAAAAAAACAGAGGAATATATGCAGCTGTCTTCGGCCTTTCTTCAACTATGTAAAAGTTCCGCAACTAGCTGCGGGGGCCGCACGTGCCCAGCCCTGTTTCAGCGTGATGGTCTGTATGGCACACTGTGTATATAACGGCCCTGTTGCTTGCTCATAATTCTACCAACGCACAAACCCTCATCAGAACCATTTAAATTTTATTTATTTATGTCATAATTTTTTACGCAGAAATTGACGAGGTTACCACCCCTGAGGCAGTTACTGTGATCCAGATAGTACCAGTAACTTCACTTCTGCCAAGATTATCGATTGCGACCACCCGACTGGCAGCTCTGGATCTACCTTCAAGAATTAACAGCAAGCCGATAACGCTCCGGATGATCGAAGTCACAGAGAGCAGGATTCAGTTTAACGCCGTCCGAAGAGTAATAGGTTTGTGATTAACTTTCAAAATTTCAATTTTGAACAGGTAACCGCTACAGCTGATCGGATAAGATTATTACGCTCAAGGTTAACTAATGGGAATGCCTTTAATTGACTCATTATTGTCTTGTGTTTGAACAAACCACAGCTACCAAATATGGAGTTTATCGTAGCTTGGTACTTACGAACTAATATTAAACGAGCAGCGTCATAGAGTCATAACAATATATATGTAATACATCAACCTCTTAATGTCTTAAGTAATTTAATAAATAGACAGTTTTTGATAAATTTCTTATAATTCACAAGCTGTTATCGTATTAGGCACCGAAACACAGAGACCAGATAGGCGAAGATTCATTAAGGTTAAACAGATAAATTTCATATTGTATTTAATAGACTATCCGCGATAATCAGTTTTCTCTGCACTACTATACATAGTTCTTTCAATAAATTTCAAATAGTCAGTAAAACGTTACTTCCAGCAACATAATCTATACGTGCATCACAAACTATATAAACTGCATTCACAATAAGCTAAAGCCTACGCAATAGATAATTCCTACATCACACTGAGAAGAAAACCTTGTAACTCAAATTATTTGCTACAAAATACAGTAATCATAGTTACATTCTTTGTGTTTCAATTAATGTCATTAATATTTAGATAATTGGCCCAGCAGATTTGTCGGGCCACAGCTGTTGGGCCCTTTCTCTTTGAGCCTTCGCTGTTGGGTCGCAGCTCTGTTGGGCCCTACCTCTGTTGGGCCATAGCTCTGTCGGGCCCTAGCTCTGTTGGGCCCTACCTCTGTTGGGCCATAGCTCTGTTGGCCATAGCTCTGTTGGGCATAGCTCTGTTGGGCCTTAGCTCTGTTGGACCATAGATCTGTTGGGCCATAGCTATGTTGGGCCATAGTTCTGTTGGGCCATAGCTCTGTTGGGTCATAGCTATGTTTTGTCCTAGCTCTGTTGGGTCATAGCTCTGTTGGGCCATAGTTCTGTTGGGCCTTAGCTCTGTTGGGTCATAGCTATGTTGGGCCCTAGCTCTGTTTGGCCATAGCTATGTTGGGTCCTAGCTCTGTTTGGCCATAGCTATGTTGGGCCCTAGCTCTGTTTGGCCATAGCTATGTTGGGTCCTAGCTCTGTTTGGCCATAGCTATGTTGGGCCCTAGCTCTGTTTGGCCATAGCTATGTTGGGCCCTAGCTCTATTTGGCCATAGCTATGTTGGGTTATAGCTATGTTGGGACCTAGCTCTGTTGGGCCACAACTGCTTTGAAGAAAGCTTCATACACTTTACCTCACTCATAGCATCGCGTTCCATACATTACTGGCCTCCATTATCTTGTATTACATGCTACTGTCTTCAGTAGAAGAATTTCCATCTGGCACATAGCTTCCTTCCAACACAAAGGTAACGTTTAATAATTTCTACAACTAATGGAAGCTAAGGAGTCTCCGAAACAACTAACACCATTGGCTTCTCTGCCGTTCATAATTACATCTAACACTTAATTGGAATTATTATTTCATAGGCCTATACAAAAATTTCTTGAGCCTAGGCTTGACTGAGAGGAGGCTGGATTACTTCTAAACTGAAATGAACTTTAAAGGATACTGTATCTCTGTATCTGATGTCTGGAAGAGGTATAGCCGTTGAAGGAAGTCCCAATTTCAGTAAAGCGTACAAAACTCGACAAAAACATAACCTACTTGGCGGAGGTAATGATAATTTGATTGCCTGTGACGTAATTTCGAACCTTTGTTCTAGGCGCGTAGGAGCGCATTCTCTCATATCAATTTGTGTAGGAAATGGCGAGAAAATCTTGTATTTTCATAAGACGCCTGTGATAAGATAATGATTTGGACTAAACAATAGTTGCAATAAAATCATAAATATAAGAAGACAGTGATTGTAACAAAATACTGACTTCAAAGAGACAACATTTGCAAGAAGACAATTATTGTAAGACAAGATTATGTTTCACAGTGGCAAGATTAAACTGCGTGTTACTAATAGTTTATTTATTTATTTATTTTTTGTAGTCCACTAAAATTTTCTCTCTTTCAGGGTGCAGGCTGCGTGTAGTACAAAGTTGGAAACACATCATCCAATTGCAGTGCGTTGCCAGTTTAGCCAGCAACCTCAAAGTAACCCATTCCTCTCTCATTAATAATTTCAAACCTCGAAGAAAATAGTTTCGCTAAAATCTATAGTGCATGCAATAATTCTTAACAACAGCTTCTACATCAAGAATATTTCCAAGGAGCAAAGGTTGGTTGATAACTGTTCATCAGTTATTGCGCACAGCCTCATGATATTCTTCAGCTAGTCGTGAGCATTCATCATATAGGTAGTCAACTATTCAACATTACGGCACTCAGCAATTCACTATGTTGGAAGGAAATTTCTCCCTATTTTGCTTTCACAAATACAGTATACAATTATGTTCTAAATCACGCAATTGTTCAGCCACAATTCTTCTCGGCTACTCAACTTGGTATTCATCGATTTAGAACATAGGAAATAAGCCAACAAATGCTTGCAGCATTACCAGTAAATACCTGGTGTAAAACGAGCTGGCATCTCCTCAACAAAATAATATTCCTCAATGAAAATGTTTATTGCTTGAGCGCAAAACAATATCAAGCTGTTGGGCCTCACCAGGATTTGTTGTGATGACGTCATCACCCAATGAAGCTCTTACACAAACACTGACTTTAAAACGTCGTACGAATTCCGTCAACCGAATAGCAGGACTCTAATTGCATGTAATAATTCATCATTTCATTCTTCTTCCAAAAAATACCTTAAAAGTAGGAGTTCTACATTATTAACAGTTTTGTTAATTTTTTCTGTCTAATCTCAATTTACCTGAAAGAATACTTCTAGCTCTAGCTATGGATTATAATGTAAAATTTTGTTAATCGACCACATATTTCTAGATACTTTGCCTAAAAGCTATATTCACGAGGCCAATCCAAAAACACATCATAAATACCCAAAAGAAGCAGCACTTTCAACGCTACATTTTCTCTACCTAGCTCCAAACCTACAATCACTAGATCTTTTCTTTACTTTAGAAATATTAACAGAAGTAGATACTAGTTTAGGTAGATATTTCTAGTTACAATAGCAGGGCGAAAATTTTGAAGGAGCCAACTCCTATTGAAATTCAAAATTGTTAGCTGAGTCTCTTTCTCTTCTTAGCCTCTAGTTATAATTATAAATGTGTCGGTAACTAGTGAAATACCTAGTAAGATTCTATAGCACTTTACTAGCTAGCTATGAGGCGGGTCCAGATCGCTCATATCAGTCAAATCTAATCCAATTAACTTCAACTCTACCGAAACTTACAGACTCTGCGCGTTCTATTACCCCATTTGGATTTAGTTTCAGGCGCAGACAGCTTTAGTTTCTAAAAGCACAAACGTAACTCATCTGCGCTTAACACCAGGAATTCTATTCATAGTGGCGAATCCAACGTTCCGAATTGAAATTGCAAACAAAGATTTTCCCAGTGGTTGAGTGGTAAAGATTGCTGACTCGTTCATTATCAGGAAGTTGGAAGTTCTATCGATCCCAAGTCAGGTAGTAAATGCTCCTATGCTCGGGAGTGTAGCCTCACCGTTTCTATCATTCATAGTCACTGGGGAGAAGCGCTTTGGTTGTATGGTTGGGGAGCATTTTCTCTATATGATGACATTACTTGAACAGTTTTGATCGACTGCAGACATACACTCTTATGGGCCCTACTGGGCATTTATCTGCAGCACTAATCAGTGCCTGTGGGTTTCTAAGTTGGGGTGTGAAATCAAGCCCACTTTACCTTTAATCGAATTAGATTACCTATATTGAAGTTGGCGAACTGAACCCGCCACAATGCGCTTCACTACAGCGCAGCTACGGGAGCAGGTCGGTGGTGGTGGTGAGGGCTACTGATGACTGATGGTAAAAATTCAGCACTGGCGCTCCTCTATTCTGCAGAGGTTACAGGAAGAGGCCTAACGGGGCTATTAACTGGGACAGCTCCTCTGAGACAGGCTTATCTTGTTAGCTTTAACTTCAGAATCCCAAACCGATTACCCATGATACAGCCTCAAACTCGAGCAACGCTGATGCGTTTCAAAAGTAATCGGTTTGGGATTAAAGTTCAGAATTCGATCCCAAATAGCAAAACGGTAGTCACAGTGAAAGTTCCTGGCAAGTTCAAGCTAATGAGATCAGCTTCGTTCAGCGAAACTGTGCCAGTTAACGACACCTCGGCTAATACTGAACGCCACTCGCATGTTGCACATCTCTCTTCTCAACCTGCCGCCACAAGTGTCGAACATCTCCCAACCCTTTGGCTAGTAATTTATCAGAAAGTGTAGTTAGATGTACATTTTTATATAGCTGTCATAGAACTTGTGCTGGAAAGTTCCAAGACTAAGGGTATACTTGAGTCACTCTGTCTGAGTGAAACAATAAATTATATTTCAAGATTCAAATTGATGATTCAAGAAAGTTAGGAAACTTTTACGAAATTGTATTACTTTGTAATTGTGCTCCTTGCGGGCGGCAGTTCAGCTTCATAGTGAAAGATCGGATGACGAATGACGCCGTTAGAAACACTGAAAGAGCCAAACAAACGCTGAAGTATCTTCCTCTTGCTAGACCCTTATCCGAGTGATCCGTTTTTTTTTTTTCATGGCAGCAAAATTTTGGTTACGGTAAGAATGTGTTTAAGTAACAATGAATCCGGTTTATATCTAATTGGATTTTTAATTTTGCTAACGATTTGGGCCTTCAGGTCATTCGAGTAGCACATTCATTTTGCAGCCGTAAGATGTTACCCGCCAAGAAAGAAGAAACCGATCTCTACCACACTGTAGTAAGAACCTGCCTACCTTGTGCATATTAGCATTCATACATATATGTATCAGACTATATAATAAATCACGTCGTATCTTTATTTATTTAAAAATATGTTTATATATTTCCTATCACGCTCTATTGGAATAAGATAGGAAGAAATTCAAGATCTGAAGAGCGCGGTCCGGTATCTATGATTACGGCGTTAGAAAATCTCACAAAGTTGGCGAGAGCTGGTAAGTTATATAGATGAATCTAAACTCAGCTGCATGAACGTGTTAGTCCAATATGTAAAGATGCTACCGGAAATGCAAAGGGACTACGTCAAAAATATGTCCTTGTTTATAGCCAAAGTGTTGAATTTTTCTTTAAAAAATCTTTTGAAAAGTAGATAACAGAATAAGAAAACTGGGATTTTGCTGAAATACTAATATTCTATCGTCAGGTTTTGACGGCGTAGGCCACTAGTTTGATATATAAACTGTAAACGGCTCTGAAATTGAAATAGCTCTATTTCAGTGTAGACTAAGTAGTGTACATCAATTAGCTTATGCTCCGTTCGTTGCAGTATCAGTGTGTAGGTGTAGTTTTTTCTGTAGAGTTTTCACGGTGTAAACCTAATACATGCTTAACACAATTAGATTCTGGTGAGCCTATGAACCATTCAGCACCCCCCTTCTTGTTAAATCTTCATCATCATATGACGTTTTTAACATTTTGTCTCAATAGAATATTTATCAGTCTATGAACTTTGCGGTTGAGAACTTGGTTAGTCGATGAACTTTCCAGCACCTTCACATTTATTCAAGTTTGGTTAGTCAATGAACATTATATCATTTAGTAAATGCCGTTAACGCAACAATTTTGAGATCACCAGTGGCACGTCCTCCCGATTTGCGGCAGCAGTGAGTGACATTCAGACCCATAGACCTCTAGCCTGTTTACATTACGGTCTGTCCTAAGGTTCTTAACAACAGAAGCACAAGCAGCTACAACGATGAGCAAGAGTCGCACTTAAGCACAGAGATAGAAATGTACAAAATATGACACACAGGAGGCCATCTATATATATGTATCGACACAGCAAAGATAATCCAAGACTTCAGGGAGAAGGTTGTGGACTTCTGTAGGCAAGACTTAATCTATCTGCCCCCCGAGGGTGGAAGGCAAGCTTGGGGAACTACAGAAGAAGTGTGTGGTTGTATGTGCGGAGTGGTTCTATGTGTTTATGACGGGAAATCGTCAACAAGCCAACACGCAGCCAAGCAAGCGCAAGCCAGCAAGAGTTTGGCATCAGTGTTTAACAGAGCGCAATGCAACTTTGATGCGAGCCTATACTTGTATCACTGCTCCTTCGTTGTTTTTGTATGCCTGTCTGTCAGCTCAAACCCTGGAGAAACCAGCGTGCTTCGTTTCCAATAATGCTATGCCTACAGAAACGGGCATTTTAGCTAATCGTTACAAGGTTAAACTACTCCCGTCACAAGAGTTGCAGCTTGAAAACACGATGATCAATTATGCCGACGATTCAACTTTGATAGCTGTTATACCTACTCCTCGCCTGCGTGATGCTGTCGGTCAGTCTCTGAAAAGGGACTTGTCGCGCATTAGTGCATGGTGCTCGGCCTGGTGTATGAAGCTGAATGCCAGTAAGACCAAATCGATGATTGTCAGTCGGTCTCGGACACTTTTACCGCAA
>LQNS02278089.1:8616754-8630186 GCA_001587735.2 Parhyale hawaiensis | reverse complement strand
TTTTTGCTGGATTTCCTGTAGCAGCGTTTTGGGCTTCCCGGTGTTGCAAATGCTTCATTTGGGTTGTATTACCTGTCCGTGGGAGCCCAAGCGTGAAGTTTTAATAATAATAATAATAATTTTCTAAAGCTTCGTACAGTTACGGGTACCGACGTGTGCTGCTGCGGCACGAATATAGCGATATGATGCGTTTTCCTCCTCAAGTTAGCACTTTACGATCATTTACGCGATTAAAATAGACATTGTTTGAATTCTAAACTCACTTTGACCAAAGATTTGCTAAAATCCAGGATAAATAAAACTGGGATGTTTTCATGAAACTGTACATTGCCTGCCGTCAGTTTACGAAACGTTTGAACATGTAGGGCTAGAACAGCTGTTACTCGGCCCTGCTTAAAACAAGCGCGATGATTGGCTGAGGCACAACACGTCTATAGTGACGTCATAAGGAGAGGTCAGCATGGCACTCAAGTCCAAGTCCCGACCGATGACTTGTGTTTGTGTCGCGGTGACGTTTGATTTTATGTCTTGCTTCAGAAGTCCACAGCCCGTTTCGAGAAGTGGACTTGAGAACACTAAGAAGGCTACTTGTGCGAGAGATACGTGAAGAGTGGAAGCAAGAATCGTTTCCTTTGACCAGTCTCTCTCTTTCTTCTTATTTTAACATTATGAATGACGCTGACCCTTTTCACTATCATGAAAAATGGAAACTCTTTCTATGTATACGAGATATTTTATTGCTGCTAATAATAATAAAATAAAAGGCTCTATTGTTAGAAAAGTCACCCCGACCAAGAGGATGTACTGAATGTCATAAGCCTGGTCCTGTAATGTTTTTTCCTCGCATTCTACTCTAGAAACTTTAAAGCTTGATCGCCAAAGTGCAGTAGTGAACATTAACTACAGATGATAATCACTTGGTCGACAAGACAAAAAAATCTCGTAGCTATCTAAAATATTTTTATTTATATAGTATGTGGCACTTTATCTCGTCGAACATATAACATTTACTGCGAGGATGTAAAACATCTGCGATTCTCTCAATCATCGCCCCTTTGGGGGGGGGGGGGGCTATAGCCTTAGGGTCAGGGGAGGAGGCGTAGTAATCTATCGGGCATTCCGTTAATACGATGCCATAGTCGGACAATTTGCGGCCGACTGCAGCCGTACGCTCTACTGGGTCCTAGTGGGCATTTATTTACTAGCAGCACCGACCAGTGCATGTGGGACCTCCAGTATTAATATATAATCTATCAAACAACAAATGGATTTGGTACGATAGAAACCGTGTAAAGAAATAGTTCGATGTAAGATAGTTTCCCTGTTAATTTATCCGTAGCATAAGTAGCGTAGTTTACAAAATGTGCTTTTGGAGAGAAACTGGTCAAACCTGCGCATGTACTGAGCAGTTAGAGAAATAGACGATGACAGAATTACTGCATAGCTACTGATAGTGAGAGATAGGTATAAGGGCGGGCTGAAAAGTTTATAGATCGGCTTTGGATGTTTGAAGATTGGTCGAGCAAAATTATGACACTTGTTTACTAAATTGTAGCTGCTCTGTAGCAGTGCTGGAAAGGGTGTGTGAAGTAACTAGTGTTCGTCAGGAAAGACACAGCCCGCTCACTCATGCATTATACCCCCAACTGAACACAGCCTTCTTACGTTGCTGCTCATTCGCATCCAATCACTCAGACAGATGCGGACACACAGATACGCGCAACAGACACCACTCGGTTTCCAATACAACCAGCTCGTGCTCACGCCACAATGTTCAGCAACTAACTTAAATTTTGCTTAGGGCCAATTGTCTTATTTATTTATTTGTTTATTTGTAAGCCAGCTTATGAACTATGCAGCCCGCACTCGTATTATAGGCCACATTACCACGTGGATATCATAAAGGTCACATCAGAGAAGACTTAGTGCATTCATCATTACAATGCACAAAGAAAATATCGAAATTATTAAGTCTATACATAAAAAATAAAGGTTGCTGCAGCTGTTGGTATCGCTATGCTGCGCAAAACGGAGAAAACGAGGAGTTGTTCATGACTTACGCTGAGACTTTGGACAGGCGGAATAAGAAAACAGTACACAATAATAACAAATAAACACGAGCGATTTTTTAGACATCCTTCAGCACGCAAAGAGCAGCCATTATTGTCGGTGCTGAAAGTTCAACTGAACAGCAAATTGACTAGAGGCAAAGTCACAGTCAAATTCTTCTGTGGCCAAGTGTAAGAACCGTTAGCAGCATCTGCCCAGACTCTGCTGATTCGCAGCAAGAGCTTCTTCTTCTTCTCCTACTGGAGCACAGCAGAAGAAAGGACTCTTGAAGTGAAGCAGTAATATACGGTAAACAATAAATTGAATGTATTAAGTTACTAAAATATATCACGAAGTTGCTAATGTTAAAAATAAAACATAATAATATACAGCTGTACATGCAGCAAAAGCTCAAACTAAAGGAATTAAATTTTTCATTCAAAGATCTTTTTTTTTTTTTGCATGGAGGACCTAACGCTTCGGTGGTAATAGGTACAGTGACCTGTTTTTATTGTTCTCAAATGAAAAGATGTTGCGAACAACATTCTACCCATTAACTGGAACGCTTTTTGTTTGAAGTCTGAGCTAAACATGTTACATAAGACAAAACATATAGCATTCCTGGGCAGCAAAATTCCTAGTACTATCTGTAGTTAGTACATATTCTATAGTAACATTACGATAGGAGCAAATCGTGTGTCCGATGAACTACTTTTGCTTGCATTTATCGCATCCGTATTTTGTTCTTAGCCATTAAAAATTTTCTAATTTTTGAAGTCTTACTATGTTCTCATCGCACTTCATTGTTTTAAATACTCTTAAGAATAAACGATAGAAGGGTGAAAAAAACAGCAAAGAAAGATTTTGTACGTAAATTCACGTTTTATCTAAAACAAAAAAGTGACAACGTCTCCACACGTCTCAATCGTTTTCTTTTACTAAAATTTCACTTTTTCATTTCCGTTCCAAAACTTAACGTTGAACACAGTGCACGTGTATATACTGCATTTCACAAAAACAACATACATCAGAAATACAGCTGGCAGGCATTGCACCGCAAAACCCTGCATACATTTCATACATGTATACCATTCTTCAAGACACGCGTTGTGTGCTCCACCAACCTTACGTATCAACGATTTCAAATTTGACTTTCAATTGCGCATATGATGCCGGAGTCACACAATACAATCGTACGCTCAACTGATGAGTGAATTTTTGGCTCGCAGGTCTCTCAGCTGAAGTACTTTCCAGCAGTATCTTGGATACCGACATTCAAGGCATTAACGAGACGACGTGAGAGGTGAGAATCCGCTCTTAAGTTGAGCTCGCGTTTGCGTATTGTGTGTCCGGAATAAACAAACATCTGCAGAGTCCAAAAATACTTAACGAGCGCAACTTCACAGGCCTGTAATATAAATTACAAAATAACATCCTAAATATTGACCATTTCTAGCACAACTTTTTCAAAAATTTGTGCGTTTTCTCAAAACTGTAGTAAAAGCACAAAAAAATTGTGGTTCGATTTGGTCAGCAGTATATAAAACTTTTGAGACAATGAATGAACTTGATTAATGGTTTTTGAGCAGCAAATTTTCCGTAATGTTTTGATTTGGTACTTAGCGTGTAAGTTCTCAATGTACCTTCCTTGTACAGAAGTACATATAGGTAACGTATCTAAATATCTATATTTTCCGCAACTAAACAGACAATTTTTTTGTGATCATAAATATCTTTTTCGCACGTAAAAATATTGTCGTATGTGAATCAGCAATATCATTCTGTGATTTGTTGCTCGATATTAAACGGGCAGTTTATGAAATGCAACGTTCTCGCCCTTCAGATTCTAGGAAGCACCATTGGCATAACAAACAAATCAGGAGACAACTGCAGTGAATGAAGTTTTACCTCTGGTGAAAACTCAATTTTTGTTATCCTGTCTAGCGTGTTAGTGGCGAATATTTTTGAGAAATAATTTCTAGAAAATAGTATACATTTTTTGAAAAAATAAATAAATAAATTGGAGCTTTTACAATAAAAACTTCAGTATCCGTAATATGAATTTTGTCGCTGTTTTACTCAGCTCCGGAGTTTCTTTTCGCAACATCAGAAGCACAAATACACTTTCATCTAATATGATTCCCTGTTGAATGTTGAGTCATTTTCGTACGTTGATAGATGGAATGACAACATTTCGCTGAGGATGCGAATCACTTTTCGAGTGTCAGCAGATGGAATGAGAATAAAATGACCGATGCATTAGAGCAAAATATGCACAGCGTATGTTGTTCAGAATTACGACTGTATTCTCCCGCAGTCAACGATGGTGATTTCTTGGTTGGGGTAGTAGGCCTGGTCACTGTCTCCCAGCTGGGTCAGTCTGTAATTACGGTAGGAATTAGCATCGTGATCTTCGTAACAATTTCGATATTTATCTGAAAAATTTAGGAATTCCCTGCGGCAATATGATATCTAAATAAAAGGGGAATTCGCGGTGCCAACATGATTTGTAGAAAAAATTAGGAATTCCCGGCGACAACGCGATATCTAAAATAAATCGGCATTCCCAGCAAAGAAATATCAAGAGCTCCCGGTAACAATAAAATACTAAAAAGGTTAGGAATTCACCGGTGATAACATAAAATCTAAAAAAACTAGAAATTCTCAGTGACAATATGATATAAAAAAAAAGAATTACAGGTGACAAAATGAAAGCAAATTTTACCCTAAAGAAAATAGGCAACAATCACGATAAACAGATGTACAGAGTTGTACATTTCTCCAGTGCTTGGAGGCCAATAATTATTATTGCCTTTCGCTGTCTGTTTCATCGACAAGTTTGCTATTGAGTCGAAACCAAAAAGAGTACACCAGTTCTGCTGTGAAGTCGAATTCGTTAGTGACGTTGTTGGACTTGTTGCTAAATTTATAGTGACGATTAGTTGTGATGCGAATTTTATTTCAAAGCTGCCGTGTAACATCAAGAAGAAAACAAGCTCAAAAGAAACTAAGGCAGTTTTATGAGCCGCATATCTATCAACATAAAATATAACTAAGATCCAGAAGAGATTGTAGCCTTTAAAATACCGGTAAGAAAATAAGAGCTGGTTGTGCCCTAAACAATACCGGCAGCCCCATAAAAAACGCGGCCCACGAAAAATGCTAGACCCATTATAAGAATAGAACAGTACCGGCTAGAAGATTAAGCCCATGTTGAGCACCTTACACGTTAGCTGTAGCAAAATATGAACAGGATGTACCAAGGCCTCGTAGTTTACTGGATTTGTCCCTTCAAGATGGTTCGATCACGTACAGTCCCTAGACAAAATATTAGACGCAGCCTGGTATTTTTGGTTCCTATTCGGCATATTTTGGACAGAGAACTTATTTTCAGCAACATAAAAGTTAGAAATTACGATAGCTTGAGTTTTATCTCCGGATAAACCCGAAGTGTACAGAGCATGTATCAAAAATATCAGGCTGTGTCTAATAATTTGTCTAGAGACTGACTGTACCGGTCGGACCACCTTGGTGACGTGCAGACCCAGTCCTGTACTTTACAGGAGGTCTTGGCTGTACCCTAAACAATGCCGGTACAGGTACTATGTATTCCGTTAAAATAACACGGTAATAAAATAAGCGTACATTGTACCAGGCAAAAAATGCAAGCAATAGACGAACCTTTCAACAAGATCAAGACCTTCGATGACGTAGGCAAAGACGTGCGTGTAGCTATACTTCTTGACGTGTATGAAGAACTGGGACGCCACCATGAGGGAGCCGCGGTCACTGCTGGACACACACACCATCTCCACTGCTCCAGGTTTGGCCTCCAGGTCTGTGAGGCGACAGGTGTTCATCGTACCGCTAGCTAATCGGAAAATTATAGGCAAGCAACAAATGTCTGGAAGAGACAACTGTGGATAGTATCGTCCGTTCGCCTAACATTTTTAGACACAATAATGATTTCAGCTTCACCGCTCATAAAATTGGGAGACACATGCACTAATTCGTGAAGCAGATTGATGCTCGCTATGCTATAAAGGCGTGTACGGCTGCAGTGACCACAGGCTGTCAAATCTATGATGTTCATGACGGAAGGCTCATGTGGCCGCTGTGACCCCTCGACCGTCCCATTTCTGTACTCCCGCAATAAAGGAAAAGTTTACTTGCCCGCACACTCAACTGGGAAACTCACACGCACTGGTTTGTGCTGCAGATATAGACCCAATGACTCCAGAGTAGTAAGTGCGGCTGCAGTCGACCACGGATCACCAAGAACTATGGCGTCAATTTGACGGAAGGTTCAAATAACCCGCGACCCCCACCTCCTCATCTCTGAAGAAGGCAAATTCCGCCACGGCGCTCTGCACGCAGAACTGCCGGGTTAGCACACCTAGATCAGCAAAGAGTTCGCTTGCATGGGTTGGCCTCGAACCAGCGACACAAGGTGTATAGAGCTGCAAACGTAAGCATGCTGCTACCGTGGTGGCAATAGAGTGTGAATGCAAGAAATGCTGAAGCCGCAAGCTTAACATCACAAGCTTGAGTTAACCTGGCTGGTGAGGAAGCGACCTAAGCAGCTATAACATGCATGCTCAGCACTCTAGCATCCCGTCACTGAGCTATACAAGTTTTCTGTAATATTAAATAAGGGCGCGCTCGATTCGCCGTGCCTGGATCGATGTAATGAATGGGACTGCCATTCCAAGGATTGGATACTCCACATTGATTAGAGTTATAGGCGTTTACCGCAAACTTATTGCGCCTGGGACAAGTGAATAACTCCATTGCGCAGTGTGTAACTGAATTCTAGGACGTCTCTTGTGTAACTGCTTTGTGATTTATACCTCCACCACAGCAAAACCAGCGCATAAGCAAACGCCCAGCGTGACGTTCCTGACAAGTTAAGCAAGCAAATCAAGGTTTTATTAGCTGAGAGAACCTAGTCAAAATCCAACCAAATCCTAACTTAAACATAACCTTACCTAATTTAAGCTCCTAATGTGAAACCTACCTAAATGAACCGATGTAAACTTAACTAAAATTAAGGATTAAATTTGGATTCGTTGAATCCAAATACAACGGGTGACGAGGTATCGGGTGGACAACAGAGCCGGAGCTACTCGAGGAGTAGGAGGTCCCGTCGGAACGGGGGGAGCGGCAGCAACCTGTGTTTCAGGGGGCGGACCACCCACCACCCTGGCAGGCACCGGAACACCTTGCAGCCGCTGTAGCCGAAGCCCCTCTCCCCGGAGCACAACATGGAGAAGTTCTCGCAGAGACGGGGGGCCTTGTCGGGCCGCAGCTCGATCACGATGCGACCCCTTTGCTGGGGGGAGGGGGAAAGATAGGTTTACTGTAGGCACATACACTACAACTGAGCTAGAGCTAAAAGGGGTAGGTTCGTTCATTTCTAATGCGATGCCTGCCTGCTACGCCAGCCAATAGGAGAGCTGCATTCCCGCTACGATGATGACGTCGCCTCACCACATTTAAGAGAAGGCCTTGATTGGTAGCACTCTATACAATCACGTGAGCGATCTAAAGGCTGCTATTGGTTGCTAAAAATATTATTTTCGTGAGGCCACCTAAGTAAAACTAAGGTGAAAACACTAATTTGGCATTTTTCCTGGAGCTTTGCAATGTTTCACACGCACAACCGTGTCTGCTTGAGAGGAAAACAACTTTTGTGCGTTAAAGGTCAGCGTTTGTAGTACTTTGTACAGCTACCGAAAAGCTTGGACAATGGAATCTATTCTCCTTTCGGATACCTGCAGCTCACAGCGTAGCACACCCTTATTTGAAAATAGCGTGGCGTGGCAGACACTGAACCCAAACATTAATTCTAAAACATCGTCAGTGGGGATCGGGCACACAGGCAGAGATTACCACTTTAACACTGTCGTCTATACGTCACCACTTTTGCTTCACTACAGGCCATAATCAAAAGCTTAGAAGATTAATCACAACGGCCTCTAACGACACAGACTGCGAAGGGTCAGCCAATTCAGCTTATGCAGTATAGTAAAAGGTCACTAATATTGCACCGTAGTTGGGATTTCGCAACACTATTTCTTCACAATATCTACCAATGCAATTGTGATCATATTATGTAGTATAATTGTTACTGGATGATGAAGAGGAGGCGGTAATGGCAAGTTAAGGAAATTATTCTCAGGTTTACACATTGTCTTTTTTCACTTCTTCTATTGGCTCATTAAACTCATCTAATATTTTCCAGAGCATATCCTTTTTAGGGTATCAGTCTATTTATTTGCCTGCAAGCCCTCAAATCGTCCACTGGTTACCTATTAGACTATGGTAGCGGAAAAGTTAACTTGACAGCACAAACCCAGCTAGGAAATTCACACGCACTGGCCTGTGCTGCAGGTGAATGTCAGCTAAGCCCCAAAAAATGTCACGGCCGCAGTCAACCACAGTGTCAGAGCTAGGACTCCAAAGACTGGAAGCTTATTTGACAACTGCGTCCCTCTTCCCACCGTCTCCATTTCTGGCTAAGTCTTCGACCTCGCTGTAATATGTGACTGATGGAAACGCTGACGCTACAATCTCAAGTAATGAAAAATTCACCATCAGTCGAAGAAGCGAAAGCCGGTAACTCTACAACTCTACTGCTGAAAGTGATGTGACGAATTGTCTATAATATTTAGTTACCTGTATGCCTTCAATGGCTAAGTCTATGTAGACTTTAGGCAAAGGTCTGATCTTGGCAGGCATATCCACCATGTCGAAACTCAGGGCCGGCCGCGACACGTGCCATGACTGGCGGAAACCCCGCGTCGTGAGTTTCCCTTTGCGGTCCAGATTAGGTGAACCTGGAGCATAACTCGCTCCCCTGAAATGTAGAACAATTTATGATTAAAATATCTTTGATTCAGTCACTCCCCTTGCATGAAATATTCTGAAAGTGATAGCGTCTAGTTTGTGCGGAGCTCCAATCCTGAGCATTTGATCTCCAACTGGGCATCGAGTTTCAGGCATTAAACACAAACCGATTACTCTTGACTTGGTCCCCAACTTAATCCTGCAGTGCAATATCAAGATTGTCAGCGTCCTGCCTATTTCCTCAATATTTTCTAATTACTGAAGTGTACTTGGCTGTCAAGAAATGACGGCAAAGAATATAAAGAACCACTGTTTGAGAATGTAAGCCCGCAGTACATTTGAAGCTGACGTGCGTAACTGACATGTCACTTTAAAGGACACAATCACGTCTAGTCTTACTTTGGCAAAGCTCTACCATTGTCTTTCTCGATCTGTCTAACATGAACAATGTCAGAAAGAATATATGAGTCTTCATAATTAGCTGTAATTGTCTCGTGAAGTACGAACTGCTCATGTGCCGAGCACCGGGTAGAGATAAAAAACATGACAGGCAAATAAAGAAATGGAAAAATTCATGATAGACTCCATTGTGTCGGGTAGCCTCCAAGGGGTTTAAGCTTGAGCACCACCTCGTCGACCGCATGGAGGAAATAGGTTGAGGCGTTTCTTGCAGTAACCTGCTGCAGACTCCGGTCCACGTTACCACCTAAGTGGGCCTCGTCTCAGTCAGACCATAAGTCCTGAGGGGACCAAGTAAGGGAGGATTGAAGAATGGGTTACACTGCAGCAGCACTTTTTACTGCATTTGAGGGTAAATTTAGCGGCAGTTCGGTGGTGGCGGTCAATACAACAAGTTAAGTATCTTTCCAGTTAATTTTCCCTGAGAATTTCACCTGCAACGAAATGAAAGTCTCCGTTATTGTATGAGACGTAATATTTTTGACGAACAAAGTTCCTCTTCTCCGGGCGATTGGCAAACGTTCCCGTAGGAATAGCATTATGGAAGCAACCATATATGGTCCCTTGCCCAAGGCTAAAATGCACGGCCCGCAGTGGAGCACCTCCAGGACGCCCGTGGACAGTTTGAGCTGGGGCCAATAATATGGCTAACATTGCGGTCACTGGAATAGGCTTCTGTAGGACAGGGGTTCCCGACCGAGGGTGCTCACACCCCTGAGGGGTGCGAGATGACCTTCCAAGGGGTGCAAATAAAGTTGGATGCATTAAATTTCTACGCAAATTTGGTGCAAACTTCAATCATTATCTTTTATTATATGAGTTACTATATATTATGAAATGTGATAACGTATTGAAAGTTTTCTAGGCGTGCCAAGCTGAGAAAAGGTTGGGAACCACAACAGAGGAGGAGATGTAGCATTGAGCCAGACTGGGAATGACGTTTCCACAGGAAATTTGAGATGAGATAGTCAGATGAAGCTAATGCATGCACCGAGATTATGCAAAAAGAAAGTAACTGACTTTAGAACGAAAGCAATCGTGCCATATTAATAATTAGCAGCCGTAATTATTTTTGTACGCGCTTCGAGAACATGGCACAAAAGTTTCCCAGGGGTGCCAAGCTGAAATAAGGTAAGGAACCGCAGCAGTGCAGGATATAAACTATTTTCATCAATAGCATATGCTTCTTACAAGAATTCGAACTCTACAGACTCGTAGAAACTACTTTCTATTGAACCTTGGGAAAGTTCGGACGGGGTCCAGGTGATGTTATGCACGACACACAACGAGCGCAGTAGCCTGTTCCCTTAGATAGCCATCTGTTGACTCGTAGCTTGTGGCTAACTAAAGACCCGTCAACGAGTGATATCCACAGTGCACGTAACCGCCGATAGCTGGTTCATTGGATAGTCTTTTCACATTACCTTGAATATTTTGACTGTCTGCCGCCCGAATCCAAGCAAACTAATGCTTATATCAGAACTTCCGGAGAACAAATCAAGCCTCTTTTGAATTTTACTTAGCTCTATGTCATGGTATTTTAGGTCATGCCCGAACGGAAATTTATAGGTATCTAATAATATCGGATAAATGCCTATGCATTTCCAACTGGGTGAACGCGGGGTTAAGGCGAGTACACACGACAGTTTTTTCCTCAGCACGACGTACTCAACGTCTGAGTGTTTTGGTGCGTCCGTGTAGACGTGCTGCACGACTGTCCAAGTGTTCGTCACGGTTATTATATTCTTAGCCAGTTTTTGTGCCTTTCTAAAATTTTGCAATTTATTATGTACCTGTGCATCGAAACGTTGAATTCTGAGGTTTTAATTATAGACGTTAACTAAGTTCTACTAACCTTATCATGCAATGAATTTCAAGATATCATTATATTCCTAGAAATATTCTTTAAGATGTCTTGTCATTTAGCTGCTTAGCATGTGTAACTAGTAAAGTCTTGGATATGGCTTCAAAACTGAAGTTTTTAAGAATTTAGAACGCCTAAATTTTGATTTTCTACTATTTTAACGGACACAGCACCGCATTGGGACGTTGAGTTGTATGTATGAGGACCGTGTGGACTGCCGTGTGGAACTGCCTTTACAAGTTGAGATAACACTCAGTGCTCTTATTTCAGCGTAATCCTTACCAGCTTGTGCTATTTTGCTACAAGTTTTCTTTGCTCTATTATATCCCTACGGACAAAAAGCCTTAGTTGCTAAGTAGCACTACCAGGTGAAGACAAGACTATAGTCTGACCATTTTATCAAGGCAGTTCGGTCGTGGTCAAATTCCTCTATATAGCACTGGCAATCCTATGGGTATTTCTGAGAATTCACTTTATACAGGTAGTGAAATACCCATCGAAATACCCACTGAATTGGCAACGCTATAGAGGAATTCGATCACGGCTGAACTGCCTTGATAAAATGGACAGAGTATAAAACAGCAATTGATGAAAACTCCTGACGTTATAGGTGGGAACATATCAGCTGGGAACGTACGGGCCGTCCTGGATGGCGTCCAGGTCATCAGAAGACCTGTTGAGCTGGGTCACCGCCAGCAGGTTGTCCGTCATCGCCTTCTTGGCGAGGGCGAAGTCCCTGGCGGCGGCGAGGCGGACCTCCCCGGCCCTGGTGGCTGCCTCAGCCAGGGTCGTGAGGCTGGTGCACGTGCTGGAGTCTGCCTCGGCCCTCTCCAGCTGCCTCATCTGTGTGGTGCCGGCATTATTAATTAATAAATTTAATTTTTGGACGTGCAATTTTGTGTAAGTTTCTCAAATTAATTTTTTTTAGAAATGTGAAGTCCGATATGAGGAGGTGATAAGAAATTCCTGGCTTTGGGTAATAGAAACTGCTTTACGACGGATTATCGAACAGTAAAGAGAAAAAACACATTGCAGCCAGTTTGCATGCTCTACTGTACATAGTAACTGCACGGAAACGTTAACAACTTAGTTACGGTGTAACAATATTCTTACAGCCTGAAAATCTTTATCAGTATCTTCCGTTTTGACTGGAGACTTGGGAATTTTCAACGGGCATTAGAAGCAGTCTGACATACATATCCACACTTGAAGTATTGCTCTTGCAGTTTTATTCCTATGTATGATAAACGAACTGATCCTTCTGTAATACATTCACTTTGAGCCTTCCAGACTCTCACCTCATCAGAGCCAATGATAAAGGTAGTATACACGCTGAATATATGTCTGTATATCTGACTTCTATGCTTAACAATCATCTAACCACTCATTTTATATCATGTAGCCCCATTACTAACAAAAGCCCATAACTCCTCCCTCTTATCAGAGCTGATACTATAGGTAGTATACATACTGGATACTTTCCTATAAGTTTGACTTCTGTGCTTAAGAAACATCTAGCACTCCTTTTATAACACATAGCCCCATTGCTAACGAGGCCCATACCTCCTCCTTCTTGTCAGAGCTGAGGGCCTTGAGCTGCACTTTCAGCTGCTTCTCAAAGGCCCTGCAGGCGTCCAGCTGCCTGTTGAGGTACTGCCGCTGGTCGTGCTTCAGCTTGCGCGTCTCCTGCCGCAGGTTGCGGGTGTCCATGGTCGCCTGTCTGATCTCGGAGCGCAAGCACGACACCGCCTCGTCGTGGTCCAGTACCTGGTGGGGGAGTGGGGGTTAGAGCGATAGTGAGGTGCTTGGGGGAGAGTGGGAGCGGACGGTTGAGAGAATATGGCCATTGGAGCCCCAGATAGGTGCTTGAGGGAGCGGACGGTTGGGAGAATATGGCCATTGCAGCCTCAGATAGGTGCTTGAGGGAGCGGACGGTTGAGAGAATATGGCCATTGCAGCCTCAGATATGTGCTTGAGGGAGCGGACGGTTGGGAGAATATGGCCATTGCAGCCCCAGATAGGTGCTTGAGGGAGCGGACGGTTGAGAGAATATGGCCATTGCAGCCCCAGATAGGTGCTTGAGGGAGCGGACGGTTTGGAGAATATGGCCATTGCAGCCTCAGATAGGTGCTTGAGGGAGCGGACGGTTGAGAGAATATGGCCATTGCAGCCTCAGATAGGTGCTTGAGGGAGCGGACGGTTGAGAGAATA
>LQNS02278089.1:8550260-8577130 GCA_001587735.2 Parhyale hawaiensis | reverse complement strand
GGGGGGGGGGGGGGAAGGAGCCCGCTCAGACACGCCCGAAGTTCTTACGTCCCAGTAAGTTTTATTTATTTTTTTTTTTATCATGGGGAGTTAATAAACACTATTGAAGCTATGATTAATTTAAATAATTCATGTTATCATATTCGTCTTCAGCCTAATAGTATCGGAACCGCAGACTTGAATGTACTCCATGTAGGCCTACTGTAGTATCGGAACCGCAGACTTGAATGTACTCCATGTAGGCCTACTGTAGTATCGGAACCGCAGACTTGAATGTACTCCATGTAGGCCTACTGTAGCTAATAGCTTATGTGTTGTCTATCCTAGGGCCTCTGACTCCGTAACCGAGAGACATTTATAGGTATTTACTAGGAATTGGTAGGGAACCTAGGTATATAGCCTTGCCCAAATAGCAACGTTATCCACTGGGCTTGGAAAACGAGGCCATTAGAAATGTATTGTACTGGTTACGTTGTCGTAGTTGGCTCTTTTGATACGAGAGCAAACAATATTCTCTTGTATTTTTATATTGTTTCCTCTCATCCAATAAAACTATTATTATTATAGCTTGCAGTATGTTTTAAATGGCGGTACTACTTATGAGAATTTCGCCAAAGGTAAACTTAACTTGACCGCATTCGCTACTTGGAAACGCACACGCACAGGGCTATACTGCAGATATAGGGCAGTAATTGGTCACAGAGTAGCGTACGGCTGCAGTCGATCACGGATCGTCAAGCAATATGGCGGATAGGTATGGAAGATGGACATGTGAACAAGAAATTACTGTAGACAATTTCAATTTAAGAAACAGTATTAAATAAATGTATATGTTTGAAGTTAAATTTAGAGATTGAACACTTTCGAGGCCATTGCGACGTTCTGACGACTGCTTCACGAGCTCTCGGTAGTCTCAAGAGCGTTCACATCAGTGCTGCGTTAGAATCTCTTCACAGACAAATTCAAAACTCAATATATGAAGTGGGTCGAGAGCAGCGGTTAAAAGACCAGTGGAAAAAAAAGCACTAGGCGTAACTCTTCTATCAATGCAATAACGTTATCGGAGCTGTGCTCAATCAACTATCAGTATTCTACTACGGCGCGTTGCAGATCCTGTCGTGTTCATAACGCAACAAAGACAATAAATTCATCAGTGAGCTGACTGGAGCAGAGAATTCTGGGAGATTGATAATTACAGGTTTAGTGAAATTACATGAAATGACTAGGGCGAAGGAAATACAGCAGCTATTGTCTTTCATGCACAGAAGTAAAAATTTGCCACGATACAATCCAGCGTTCACATAATAAAATTTAAAAAGTTGCACCGCTGCAGGACAAACGAGATCATGAACTCGGACAAGAGTCCCAATAAAGAAACTGAACTGACACGGGCCATAGCCCCCGCGGGGCCCATCTGACTCTCAGGGTCCCCACGAGGCCGGTGCGCTGCAGATAGACTCCCAAAAATATACGAGAAGACATGACTAACGCTGCACCAACCCCCCCCCCCTTAATACTGCAGCCATGCTGAGTTGATATGGCTGGGAGGGGTGGGCACCTGCGGCCATTTACGGCCACTTCCACCGAAGTCAATAACACGGGATGCATTACCGGGATTCGTGTTCGGCTGCTTCAATATGCGGGTGTTGTAGCTGGCCGTGAATGCTATTTTCTGTGCGAGTCTTTTTTTCAGCAGCGCACTGAGCGTCCTTGTGTTGTTTAGGCTGCAGTTAGGCTCCATTACCTGTTGCTGGGCGCCCAGGAGGGTAGTTTTAGCGATAATAATAACTAGAGCACTCCGAGAGCGCATACCTCCGCCAAGTAAGGCAACAGTAACAGAAAATTCGAATTGGTTCTGAATCTAAGATTTCCTTTGTATCAACACCAAAATTTAATCATATGTGCCTTTTGACAGTAAAAACAGTTTTTGTAATTTTCTTAACATCCTTTATAGCTTTTTGAGTTATGTTGCTAAATAATCTTTCTGACCAACATTAGCCAAACCCACAAACAGACCAACTTATGTTTTTCAACATTACCAATAAGTCCTATAAGTTTCATAGAGATCCGTTCATAACTTTTTGACTTATCTGTTAAGAAACATAAAATCAAACACAGCGACAAACAAACAAATCATCTCGAAAAACTTGGTCATTTATTCTTGATAATATACCTAACAAGTCATGTAAATTTCATAAAGATCCGCCCATAATTTTTTCAGTTATAATCCTAAGAACAAATAGGCAGACAAACAAACGGTTGAATGGATCTTTACCAAAAGTTAATCATCCGTTACTGCTAACATGCCAAACAATCCCTGTAAATTTCGTAAAGATCCGCCCATAAGTTTTTGAGCAATCCTGGTGACAGACAAAAAGACAGACAGAGAAACGCAACAAAAACATAACCTACTTGGTGCAGGCAATATTAACAACTAGAGTGCCCAGCCGTCAAAAATGACGGCAAAAATTTTGTGACTGTACCATTTATTGTTCCGGTTCCCAGTATAGGTTTTGCTGTATTATAGGTCTCATCCCTGCAGGCCTGATCTTCCATTAGTGAAACGCAAGCTGCACAACCATGAGTTTTACGATAGCAAAATATACACCTGCAAGACAAGGACTGAATATCAGCTTGGAATTGATCAAGTGTTAAGCTGCACTAAGAACAATATAGTTCAATCAAATGAATTCACTGGAAATGCCCAGGGCTCACCGTATTGTGGATACCAACTGATTGTTGAACCTCCAGCGTCGAAATTTGGCTGCGATGTAAATCTATCCAATCCAATACTAAGAATGACCGTCGTGTGTTTATAAATATATATATTTATATATTAATTTATATGTTTGGTGTTACGCTCTTAACAAAATAGATAGGCGGAATTTAGCCCAGGTTTGAGGCTCTGGTTGTCCTCTCAAGCTCCATTGAAAGTGATAGGCAGAAAATAGGCTGGTTTACTGAAGATGGCAAACGTATCTCAAGGAGGGACAGTTGAAATTCCAACAATGAAGCCATCGCAGGCTTAGTCAGATTTGTACGAGTATTAGCTTCTCCATACATCGAATCTACGGCAAAGTATTGGGCGACCTTATGTCTGAATGCATTTCTTGCATTGCCGAAGTTGAAATCGTAGCACTGAAGATGTCTGAAGCTTTCGTTGGCACTCTCATGCTTCTTGATTCGTAGTTTCTTTCCAAAGATGATTTCGTTGCATGAGCTATTCTTCCCACTTTGATGCAATTGTCAACGAAACCGACGAAATATAGGTTTTCACGGGCAGTAGACAATTATTTCTTCTGGCTTATTGTTTTCCTCTGACGAAGCAGTTTCCTCTTCATAGGTCCAAATTTGAGCACCTCAAATGAAATAGATATTTGAGGTGGAAAGACGGTATCAACGGTATCTTTGCTATGGAGCGAACACATTGTATATAAGCTGCCATTTTGTTTAAGTTTGTTGGAGTGTTTCACTCAAGATGTTACTTCTGCCCGTCTATATAGAAGACCTAAGGATGACAGCACGACAAGGATCAATGAAGAAAAGCAGAAAATTAAGAAGCAAATAAGAGAAGAGGAGATTCCGCACCGGCCTAGAGGCATTAGGCAAACGTATAGGTTATTGTGTGCATTTTTCACGCACGGGACCACTAGTACTTTAATAAGAGAGCCGTCTGTCTGTCAGTCCGTCCATCCGTCGGTCCGTCTGTCCGAAGCCTTATTTTCCCCCTATCTAATACTGAAGAAAAAATTCCAAGGCACCCAACTTTTCCTTTTTTTCCAAACCGTATCCAGGATACGAACCGGGGAAATCCCGGGTTATTAGTGAAGGCCTGGTCACGGGCCTTTGTGAACTTGGCTGCTTTTGTGCACTTGGTGAACTTCGTGGACTTTGTAGACACGGTGAAATTTGGAGTATTGTGAACTTTTCCGATAGGATGGTAAGATATATTCAAATACATACTTGCATGACTTATTCAACAAAAGGGTTGCGTTTGGTGCACTATTTCAATATAAAAAGGCGGCTGCTCAGCGTGAAGATTCAACTACTACGATGTCATTCAGCAATGAAAGCGGGGATCCAGAGCCCCCAGAGCTATGTTTGTCACCGGTACCCCAAACGCTGAAATTGTATGGTATCTCAACTCGTATTGCAGTACATGAATTTTACTTTGGAAGACGCCCGTTTAATTAAGAAAGAGGACAGGGAACGTAGCAGAAGAACGAGACTACTACAGTCTCAAGAACGAAGACGCGCTCCAAAGAAGCATTTACGCGACACAGGGACAAGAAAGACTCGAAGCGAAAAGATTGCAGAAGGGAATAAGAGCTGCTAATAAACGTGAAAGGCAAAAGTGTGGAAACAGTAAAGGAGAGAAGAGCGAAATTATATTGATTATTGCGAATATTTCAAGCGAGATTTTAACTTAGTCCACTGAAGTGCACTACTAGAAGCCGCTTAAACGCGCTTCACATTAATTATTTCTGAATTTTTTCATTTAATGTAGATAATTTTTCTTCCTTCCGGGTGTCAGTTTCCCTGTCCCGGGTTCTCCGAAGGCTCCCTGGAGCAACTCCAACTTTACTGCTCCAATTTACGTCGTAACGACGCCATAACGGAGCCAGCGGGGCATCTTTGTCCTAAATTGCGTCTGTCGTAAACTGTTGACGCTGCATCAGCTGATACAGGGTCGTAAGTACATGATACAGGGTCGTAAGTACATGATACAGTGTCAAAAGTGCATAATACAGCATTGTAAGCGCTTGATGCAGCGTGGTACGTGGATGATACGATGTTATAAGTATATAATACGGAGTTATTAGTGTATAATACGGAGTTATAAGTGAATAATACGGTGCCATAAGTGCATGGTACAGTGCTGTCTAGGCTGGATGCAGCACCGTAAGCGCATAGTACAGTGTTATAAGTGCATTACAAACACAGATACACCACTATTGATCAAAGGTACTGGTAGTACTTAACTGCTGTACTGAGTGCACCCGTGTACAACAGTACTACAGCAGTAGTCTCGCTGCTGAGTACTGAGGCACTGTTGGTACTTAGGTGCAGCATTAGGTGTACCTGTGAACATCAGTACTAAAGCACCGGCTCTGTTACAAGAGAGTTACTTAGTTGGCTTCCCTTGCCTAAGAAGCTGTTGAGAGCCAAGTGTGTATCTGTGTGTCTGTGTGTGTAGGCAGGCTGTGTGTACATTACAGCACCTAGGTGTATGTGTGAACGTAAAGTGAAGCATCAATGTGCAGCCGTTTAACTTATGCGACACACCTAGCTGCAGATATATATGGTTCAGTTAAAGCAGTTAAATGCAGGTGTACTACATTACCAGCTGGTGCCCCGCACCGTCACTTTGTTGGAGGAATTAACATCTCATCGCAACTTCACAAATTTATGTTTTGCAGGAATGATGCACTAATGTTAGGTATCCTAGATACCGAGTGCAAAAAGTTACTTCCATGCTACCGTGAGTTGCCTCGATCATAGAGCGGACGAGCTCCAAATGACGTCATGCACGCCACCTCAATGTTGAGAGCCACCGTGTAGGTTCGCTCTTGTTCGGTCACATCTAGGACACAGCATGCGGCAAATGATCTCCACGTGCACGCAGCCGCTGGTGCATCCGATGTTGCTGAGCTACAGCGCCAAATACGCATCAGGACTAAAGTTCTTCCGGACACACACAACCCGTGGCTATGGAGTTTCCCAGCAGATAAACAGCGTCTATATCACAGTATAACCAACAGTCAGAAAATTACTGTGTTCGGACAGACATGCAGACACACAGAATCACAGTAGTCACCCTCCTAAAACAGAATTCTTGCACACCCAGAAGCTATGAATGCAAATCAACTCCTCGCAATAGAGCCTCATTTCCGCTTACTTTACAACAGCCTGTATTAATATGCGGGAAAAATCCTTAATGCATAACTTTATTCATCTGAAGTCCTTATCTGTCGTCAATCTAAATATAGGCTATCTCAAAGGAAAAAAATTCTCAGTGCCTAGTATTTAAATCCATGTTGTGAATACCGCAGACTTGAGAACACCTTATCTCCACTACTTCATATGATTTGGACTTTCAATTAGTTCGTAAAAATAATACTATCGCTATAAAATATACTGTAGTGCGATATAAGAGTATTAACACTGATAGTTGAAGCAGAGTAAACTGTCCCTACGAACAGCAATGTTTCAACAGCCAATTTCCGTGACATTACAAGCTTTTTGAAGAAAAAAGCGAGTAGCATAAAATTTCCTTCACGGACTCCACTTATGCAGATCAGGATTGCTGGCGGCGTTGTGCAGCCGCACATTGGACAAACTCTGTCTGCTTCTGTCATAAAGTCAGGTCTCTTAGTTTAGTTGATCCTGTCAGTCTGTCAGATTCTGCTAAACTGTCTGCTACCACATCATGCCAGACTGTCGTATCCTGTCATTCTGTCATGCCCTGCTAAAGTGACAGATAAGTCTGTCATATCCTGCCACACGGGAGCCGGCAACTCATTGGGGATAAATTCATCGAATGGCAAAGGTCCATTTGCAATTGACATTCGATTTAATCACCATTCGATCAATTTACTATTTGATGAATTTACCGATCGATGATTATACCCTTGTGTGAATATACCATTTGATGAATTCAACATCCACTATATAAAAAAAACACAGTTGATGGTCGCTTGCTTGCTCCAATGTTGGTCCGTCTCTCCGTCACGCAGTTAGGAATTTGATAGGAGAAAATTCATTTACTGAAGAACAAGTTGAGATACCATACAATTTCAGCGCTTGGAGTACCGGTGACAAATATAGCTCTGGATCTCTGGCCTTTGGATCCCAGGCTCTGAATCCCCAGCCTCTGGATCCTTAGCCTCTGGATCCCCGCTTTCATTGCTGAATGCTAGCGAAGTAGTTGAATCTTCACGCTGAGCAGACGCCTTTTTATATTGAATTTACATCGCATCCAAATTTCGACGCTGGAGGTTCAGCTATCAGTTGGTATCCACAATACGGTGAGCCCTGGGCATTTCCATTGAATTCTTTTGACTGAACTATATTGTTCTTAGTGCAGCTTAACGCTTGATCAATTCTAAGCTAATTTTCACTCCTTATCTCGCAGGGGGATATTTTGCTATCGCAAAACTCATGGTTGTGCAGCTTGCGTTTCACTAATGGAAGATCAGGCCTGCAGGTATGAGACCTGCAATTCAGTAAAAACTATACTGGGAACCAGAACAATAAAAAGCTCTATCACAAATTTTTGCCGTCATTTTTGGTGCCTGGCCCTCTAGTTCGATATATTTACCAGTCGATCAATATATCATTCGATAAATCTACCAATCGATAAAAATACCATTCGATAAATATACCATTCAATGATTATACCATTTAGTAAATACACCATTCGATGGATACACCAATCCATGAATATACTAATCTATATATTTATTACTGGATAAATATACAACGATAAATTTACATAGAACCGCGCTAAAGTACCAAATTTTATAATTCTGTCACCTAATACTTGACTACCATATCGGTCTGTCAGTAGCTGCCAGATTGTCGGATCCCACCAGTAATACAGATCCGGCAAGAGGCCCCATAAAAAAAAAGATCCGGCCCGTGTACTAAAGCAACTCAGTATAACCGATCGTGACAGTCCGTCAGCCCTCGACGATCAAATCCGAACAATCCGTCAAATTATAATAATTGTCTGTCAGAACCGGCGGGCGAGGCCAGACATTTCCCGAACTCTCCGGTTGAGTGGCAGAGGCAGCGGCCCCGGCTGTGGGGGAGGCTGCAGAGCGCGCCCTCCCCTTTAAGGTCGGTCACCCGTGGGGGTGCGGGAGTGGGAGGAGAAAGAAGGCTGAGGGTGGGGGGGAAGGGGACTGGTAGGGGGGAGGAGTAACAGCACTAGGACACGAAGGGATGAGGTGCGGAGTAAAATCTGAGGCCGAGCACGTAGCCGCCGCTTATTGAACAGCCGGACAATTGCGTGATGTTATTACGCGTGTCGCAGAGTGACAGACAGACAGACGGACTGACATACGGACTAGCAAATAGCCGAACGAACTAATAAACAAAACAGCCGAACAGTGAGATGGAGTGGCAATATACATAAGTACATATCTCATCAACTCACTGCACTATACCTGAACATTTGTGAATCCCCACTAAAAGTCAGAAAACATGTTGACGATAAAGTTGACAGTTAGTTATATGTACAAAATTTAAAATATTAGCTACATTAGCAAACCTTAAAATTTTATAGACATTAGCAACTATCCAGATAGCAGTCATTTTACCGACAAAAGCCACACCTTAAAAATGTACAGACATTAGTTATTATATCAGCTTATATCCCCCAGCCACTGAAAGTATACCTTTCGATCACATTTGAAGCAGTGTCAGTCATAAGAAAATTGATGTTCAATTGGACCACTGTGCGCCGAATATTAATGAAAGTGAACTGGACCGTTGAATTACCAACCAAAGCCTTACATGTTTAGCTATGTAGTTTGGCGCACCTATTTATTATTAAGATTCATCAGACTAGCTCCATAAGGTTAACAAACCCCCACGCAACCAGCCTAGCAAGCGAAAAAAATGAGAATGTCAGAGATCACAGAATAGCTCTCTTTACAGATTGCTAAAAACTGCCAATACCCGCACCAGGAAAGGTAGAGCCATCAAGACCAATCCAAACTTCTACATATGATGGAAAAAACGAATGAGAACACTGGCTTGTACGGCATCGTACCGGTTCCAAGGCTAACTCATGAAGAGCACCAGTACGCCTAGTATACCTCAACCGAGCAAATAACTCCGGAAGAAAAGCCGCCAGTGGATGACCAAGGCAATTACATATTTTATAGAGAAAGTAGACCCCACCAAGTCTGCGACCAAGCACCAGATCACAAGGCACAACACCATCCAGCATAAACGCACATCAATGAACCACTTCGTCAAGCATACTCAGATGACAATCGGCCGCAGAATCCCAGACTACGGAGCAGTATTCAAGTAGGGGGAGGACATATCAATTAAAGCAGCGACGTGTTAACTCTACCGAACCAAACACTCTCCAAGCACGTCGCATAAGACCGAGTTTCTGCAATGCTCGTGAGGCAACAGAACGAATGTGGGGCTCAAATGTTAATTTTGGATCAAAATTGACACCCAAGAGTACCAAGTCATTAACCACAGGAAGTGACACAGTATAAATGTGGGGAAAGCAGCTCACGCTGTACATAACCTAGACACGAGCCTGGTCTCAGTCTTGCCCGCATTTAGCCTCATCCTCCACCTAGAACACCAGGAATCAATCATTTCCAAATCACGCTGAACGGATTCTGGAACCTCCAACCTATCACTAGACTTATCGCAAACAGCCAGCGCAGTAACATCATCAGCGCAACCAACAAGTAAATTATTAAAAAGATCAAACAGGTCCGCTGCATATACGATGAACAATTAAGAGCCCAGAACACAGCCTTGTAGGACACCAGAAACCACATCCAAAAACTCACTCCTCCTCCTATCTACAACTACACATTGGCATCTGCCAGGCCAAAACTGACAAAAAATATACAAAGACCCTCATCAATTTTGAACCATCTCTCACCCTTGTTTATTAGAGTATAGCAGCAGGTATCCACTGTAGTACTGTAATTCGAGGTATGGGTGCTATAATTCCCTGTACAAGGAACATGGAGGAAATCAGGTGACAGTCACAAACATGGTCAACTCACATCTGCGCACACACACACACACCTATTGTCGCAAGCACATTTTCATCGGTTTATATCAATGAGCCGAACTTTCATCGGCGCTAGCAGCCTAGAGGCAACTCAACTAATCCGACTATGTAGTCGTGGCCGTGACTACAGTACGACATTTTTGAACATCGTGCTCTAATTCATGAAGTAGCTTTCTTTGGGGATACAAACTACTATTAATTAGAAGCGATAGTTAAAATTTCACCACTTGCTGCAGTGTTAAAATTGCAGTAGTGGTTGAGATTTTTGATATTTTTTGTACAGTTTCATCTCGCGGACCCTGAAGCCGCGCCGCCAATAGTTGAATTAGCTCTAGACTGCAAGCACCAACTAAAATTAAGTAAGCACCGGTAAGCACCGAGGTAGCAACGTCTTGCTACCTCTTTATAGCACCTGCAGCAACCTTCTAAACAAAAACTTCTCACGGTCACCAAACCTATTCTAGGACACCAGCTAATTGTAACACTGCAAACCGACAATGAACCTTACCCTTAGGAAAGTAAGATGAAAGTAGGTCTCGTTCTAAAAGCAGATTACAAACATACTCTAAAGGTTACAAGGGCGCTATACGCTTACTGTACTTACCTATGCACTGCACCAGAACCTCACCTGTAAGCAAGAAAAAATTCTACGTTAAAAAAATGATTCAACTTATAAACTTAGGTCACGCAATTGATGAATTTATCAAACCTGAACTTTCCTCGCAAATATTCCATTAAAACAATCGTAATTTAAGCTTAGGATATTATTGCACATCGTGCAGAACATTTAAAGTTGTAGTAAGCTACAATATATGCCTGTTCTTTCCCATATCTCTTTTATATTTCTATAATGCTGGGTACGAAACGACTAAAGGTATTAAAAATGTTGGGACTAAAACGTTACCATGTTGCTGAGCTTTTGACACTTACTAGAGCCCAACATACTATATTTACCTCGCATTCAGGCTACCCTGTGGTAGTAGAAAATGATATGTGTCACGCATAAGCCATGTACAGTACTAGAGAAAAGCATCAGAGAAACTACATGAACAGAGTAACATGAAAAAATTGACATTTTTTTTTAAACCTCAACCGCATAAATGTGATTAAGAATCAAGTAGTCTGAAGGTAAGTAGGTTACATATCAGTACAGTAAGCAACAAGAATATAATTAAAAAAGTAAGTCGTAATATACTTATACAGTAAGTAGTAGAAAGAGGTGAGAATAAGTAGCGTATTTAGAAAGAAACACCAAATTTGAGAGAAGCCGAAGAAAAGAAATGAAATGAGAATCCAAGACAAGCAGAAACATGGAGTAGAAGAAACCAGTACTGTGACTGAAATATATAGTAAGGTGCGACATAAAAGTTAAGAGGAAATGTAAAATGATATGGAAATAAAGAAAACAAACTTAAAGTAAGCGATAAAAATGGCATAGCAGTGAACATGGTAGGCATGCATGGAAGAGAGAAAAGAAACGGTAGATCCGCAGACTATAATAAGATTGTCAATAAAACTGATAATAGACTAAAGGGTTGAAAGAATATGCATTGCAAATACCAGAGCTGGGCACTTGCGGCCACTTAAGGAAATCTACGGCTTAGCCACAGCAGTAAAAAAAACTAGAGAGCACTTTGAGAGCGCATACCTCCGCCAAGCAAGGCAGCGGTAAGGGAAAATTTAAATTGGTTCTGAAATCATAATTTTCATCGTATCAATACCAAAATCTACTCGTTTATGCCATTTGACTGTATTAACAATTCCTGTAATTTTCATGAAGATCCTTTCCTAACTTTTGAGTTTTTGCTGCTAACAAACATTATGACAAACATAAGTCAAACATGCAAACACACAAACCGATCATAACCAAAATTTAATCAGTTATGTCTTTCAACATTACTAAAAAAATCATATGAATTTCATAGAGATCCATTCAAAATTTTTTTAGTTATTGCACTAATAAGCATAAAATTAAAAACGGAAACAAACGAATTAACAGATCATTTAAAAAAAATTTGGCCATTTACTCTCCCATTCCAAACAACTCATATAAATTTCGTGAAATTTTTTTTATTACTTTTTGACCGTAAGAAAAAATAGGGAGACAGACAAACAAATAGACAGACGAACGGATTTTCACCAAAAGTTAATCATCTGTTGCTGTTAACATGCCTAACGATCCCTGCAAATTTCGTAAAGATCAATTCAAGAGTTTTTGAGTAATCTTGGTGACAGACAAACAGAGAGACAAACGGACAAACAGGAAGACAAAGAGAAAGACAAGACAAACACGACAAAAACATAACCTCTCTTTAGCGGAGGTAAAAAAGGCAGGAGATTGTAGCGCTTCGTCACATTATTTTCTGTTCATAGCTGGGCCGCCACAAGTAACCGAAACGTCCACCTTTTGCAAATGAAACTATAAATAAAAGTTGTTGTAAAGGTGAAGTCATCTTGACTGCGCTCTCTGGCGGGAAACCCACACGCACTGGTTAGTGCTGCAGATACAAGCCAACAGGCCCCAGAGGAACAGTCAACCACGGGTCGTCAAAAACTATGGCGAAGAAAGGAAGGATTCCTAACCAAATGTTGAACACTGTACAGAGGCAGGCGATGTAAATATGGAAAAACAAAAATATGAAGGGCATAAAAGGAGATGGGAGAGGAATTAAGCAAAAAGGAATAGAAGCATCGATAAAAATCTTAGGATATTAAATATATAATTGTATCGGGGACGAACGTGAATCAAACACTCGGGAGTAAAATTCCCACCAAGTTGAAGCTAACTGGAATAGGAATTCGTGCATTATTTAGCAGAACGAACAAAGACATATGCTCGTTGTCTCAGGGAGTGAGGTTCGTTTCCTAACCAGGGAAGTGAAATCGTGCAATGCTCGCGACTGCAGCGTCACGTTTCTAGCATTGAAAGTCCACTAAACGGCGGTGGCCTAAGCAGAACGGGGACGGTCGGAGAGTCACAGGTGTGATATGAACCTTCCGTCTTTGAAGCTGTAGCTCTGACAATCTGCGATCCAGTGCAACCATGCATCCCTCTGCACTTTACGTGCGCATATTTGCAGCACGAAACAGTGCATGTAGATTCAACACTTACATTCAACACTTTTTCCTAACTTAGAACTATTATTAATTGACTGTGCAGTGAAGCTTACCAGTATGCGGGGCTGTGGCATGTCCCATTGTGTATGCCCACGTGATCAAAACAGCCACGCGTGACGTCACGGCCAATCACGCTTCCTCAGGCTCCGCACTCCAAGAATTGCAACTCCTCCGATTGGTAATGATTACGTCACGCGCGTCACTGCTTTGATCACATGATCACGCGAGACTGCACTATTCTTCATTTCATACACCTTGGCCAGCCTTTCATTTCCTCAGATTGGCGACAGTTGAGTCGGAGTTTCAAGAGGTGTCTGTGTTCGAATTCCGATAAAGAATTAGAAGCGTAAACACTACGTAGAACTTAACGAAAGATGCGCATGACAGCAGACCGCATTGAGGTACTGGCAGGTTTATAAATTACGAGCAATTAGTGGGCTAACTACTGCAGCAGTGACTCACTAACTGGGTCTGCAGATTTTGTGCTGCTGCGCAATACAAGGCAGTAGCCTACTGCGCCATGTCTTCTGACTGACGGTGACTGTAGCGGCAAATAGGGCAATTCGTCTGCGTCCTCTTTTGACTACTCTTTAGTCTAAACTCTAAATTTGGCTTAGTAGCCAGTTAATGCTTTCTGCCCAGTCAGTCAGAGGGTAGAGGAAGGAAGAGGGCAACACAGAGGCCCCATATGGGCAGCAGTGAGGGCCGCGCGACGGCCAGCATCGCTGATGAGGGAGGTCTTAGCAAGACGTATGGCGCTGTCCTTCCTCATCCCAGGCCGTATTCGTCTACCTTCATCCTCTCGCTGATATTCTGCCCAGCAACTTTTCCGCATCACAACTGAGCTGCTTTGAAAAATTACTTATTCAAATGGAGCTACATCGGGGCGTGCTCTGAATATTAGTTAACGGCTTCAGTAGATATTGTTCAGTAGAACTGGAATGACAGAGCAGGAATCAAGCAGTGAACAAGGAGTGACCCCAGCAATGATCAAAGATTCACTACTCAGTGACGACGCTCAGGAGTTCTGAATTTTAGACCGAACAGTTTAAAAGTTTTGCATAACTGTTTAAGTAGTTATGTAAAATGGTTAACTGTTATACAGCGGGAGCAAATATTTAAATTTGTGGTGACTGTTTCAAGCAATTAGAGCATTGGTAAAACGCAAACGGGAAAAACAGTAGTAGTGGCCCCGCAGTGACACAGGAGTGACTGAGTAGTGATCCAGCAGTGACTCAGCATTGATACAGTGGTGTCCCAACAGTGGCCCAGTAGACAAAGTTGAGGCCCAACAGTGACATAACAGAGACCCAGCACGATCAGCAGGAACCAATCAGAGCTGCACCACAAGGGCTCGCGTGCGGCCGCAGCTGGAAACAAAAGCCGGTCGGTCAATCGCCGACTTTGGAAGTCTTCGTTAGCGGCGCACAAAAGGAGGCGCAGGCGGGGCACTGTGGGTATGTTGCTGGCTGCTTAACTCACCCTCTCCCCCCCCCTCCCCGTGTGGGTCTAGGGGGGGGGCAGTAGAGCGATCAAAGCGACATGAAATTCATAATGCTGTAATAATGAATAGTTTAGGAAGGTATATTTGTGGGCATGACATGCATTGGATCGATACAAAAAAAAAAATTCTCTCTGAAAGAGAGCACAATGATAAAAACCAGTACAACGTAACAGTGAAAATGAAATGTACGTGTAGTAAAACACAGCAATAAAAGCCAATTCGCTCGAGCAATAATATCTAATAATGAACATCTGATTGCGCGAGTATTAAAACCCAGGAACAAAGACCTATGTGTACGTGCAATAAAATGTCATAATCTAAGAAAAGCCAGTGTGTACTTGTACTAAAACTTAGTAATGCAAACCAGTGTGTACGTACAATATATCAAAACAATTGATTAACACAAACGCAGATTTACAAATTTATTTTTCTCGTAAATAGTAGCCAAATTTATGTCAATTAAAATGAAATTTTGTGGTGAAAAATGAAGTGTTTTTGGAAGTAAGTATCAGTGAGTTGAACTCCAAGCCTTGTACTAGCACTACTACATGGTAATGTGCTGGTGAAGGTCTGGTCGAACTACAGTATTTCGAATCAGAAAATCTGCTTTCGTAAGAATATGATTTGTCTGTTCTGAGAGCTGCGTCCCTAGGCTGTAGAGTGTACAACATTTTCAGTTCTACAGGTATGGAAATCATTATTAGCGAAGTCCTCAACAATGTCCTGTAAACACCACCGGGATCTTCAGCCAAAGAACTATTTGCTGATAGATAGGTTTGCCTGGTAGTGAAGGAGTTGCTTATGTACCTAGTTTTAGACTAAATAGATGTGCTGCTGCGTCCCTGTATGTTTGCCAAAGCAACAAACTCCAGCAGCAGCGGCAGCAGCAGCAGAGTGCAAAGGTTGTCGCTAAAGTCACGACGTTCAGGAATCCCCCGGAGGGCTGGAGAAAAACCTGTCAGATTGTGTGATGCAGCGACCTATGGCTGTATTGGAATCCGATGCTGCCCTCCCTGTGTCCTCACACGCTGCCCTCCCTGTGTCCTCACACGCTGCCCTCCCTGTGTCCTCACACGCTGAGATCCCTGTGTCCTCACACGCTGAGATCCCTGTGTCCTCACACGCTGAGATCCCTGTGTCCTCACACGCTGAGATCCCTGTGTCCTCACACGCTGCCCTCCCTGTGTCCTCACACGCTGCCCTCCCTGTGTCCTCACACGCTGCCCTCCCTGTGTCCTCACACGCTGAAATTCCTAGTCTTCACACTCTGCCCTCTCTGCGTCTTCACACTCTTAATTTTACCAACTCATCGTCACTTCCAAGTTTAACTCCTTCTCCTCCGTCCGTCCTTTCTCTTGCAACAAATCTTTGTTTTCAATTTCCTTTTTCCTACATTTTCCTCGGTTGGCTCTTTGTTTCCCCTCTCTTACTCACAGAGCAACTTTACTCTCACCCTCATTTCCTGTCCCAACGGGGGCAACTTCCCTTCAGTGGGGATCCCTCAGTTTTCTCTTGTTCTCTTATCGTCCTTTTTCGCTCAATTTTTACGCCATAGTCGCCAGTTACCCTAAAGAAACCCAAAGCCCCCGCCGCACCCCCCACCCCCATTCCCAATTGCTATCAGCACTGCAGGGAAAAAAACATTCAAAAACAGCGCTGTGGGAATGGAACTCCGGAATTTTCAGGAATCGTCAAATTAGAGCAAACGTGAGCCCTGCGCCCCTCCCCAATCCTTTTGTGCTTTGAGGGGGGAGGGGGGCACCAGCCCCACGCTGCGTGCAGGTACGGACTTTGCACTCCTTATCAAGTTTGTACATTTAAGAATATTATTTATTTATCTGCATAGTTACCTCCACCAAGAAGGTTATGTTTTTGTCGTGTTTATCACCCGCGAACAAAATAAGAGACTTGATAATGTTATCGTTGAAGGTTTGGGTATATATATTTGCATATATATTTGTTTGTATATATATTTTTCTGTCCACCCAATAAGTGGTCGAAGAAGTTGAGCAATGTTCATTAATATGTTTGCAAGAAGTCTGGTGGGTTGTCCTCGATGTGACCCATGACAAAAAACTGGGAATAGATGGCCATAAAAAATTATTTCGATTAAAAAATTTGTTCTTCACGAAAAAATAGCTAGAAGCAATAGAGCTAGGTTCATGATTTTTTTAGGGAGTCTTGTGGGCTATGTTCAATGTCACCTAGCAAAAAAGGACTAAAATAGGATTAGCTGGCCATAAAAAATGATGGCAATGAAATTTGCTTCCTACCCAAAACAGGTAGAAGGAGTTGAACTATCTTCATAATTTTTTGCAGGGGGTCTGGTGGGCTGTCCTCGATGTGACCCAGGCCAGAAAACTAGGATTAGCTGGCCATAAAAATGTTAGCGATGAAATTTGCTTCCACCGCGGGTGATGGTCTCACGCCGCCGAGGCGCTCTAGTTATCTGTTTGCTTATCTGGCACCAAGATAACTCAAAAAGTTATGTACGAATCCCTATGAAATTTGCAGGGATTGTCAAGCATATCATATTGTAAGTAACAGATGATTAATTGTGGTGAAAATTCGTTCATCTCAAAAAGTTGACAACGGATTTTAAAGAAATTTACATGAGTTGTTAGCTTTTTTACGAAGAGTAAATGACCAAATTTGTGTGATGATTTGTTGATTCGTTCGTTTGTTTGTCGCTGTGATTGATTTCATGCTTGTTAGCACAATGAGTCAAAAAGTTCTGAATAGATCTTTATCAAATTTACAGGAGTTTTTGGTTACGTTAATAGACATATATGATTAAATTTTGGTGCAGATCAGTTTTTACGTTAGTGTGTTTGACTGATCTTTGTCAGTTTTTTTTTTTTTTTGTTAGCAGCATAACTCAAAAAGTTACGAACGGATCTTCAAGAAAATTTGTGAAACTGTTAATACTACCAAAAGGCACAAATGATTTGCTTTTTTTATTAATATAAAGAAAATCGTGGCCAATTGGAATTTTTCGTTACCGTTGCCTTGTTTGGCGGAGGTATGCGCTCTCAGAGTGCTCTCGTTGTATATATCATGTTCAGCTCTCCTTCTTCAATACAGAGAAAGTACTAAATCATAATGCATCTCCAGAATATTAGAGGTACTGATCAATACTTCTGCATACTGAGAACGACTAGCTTTTTAATGGAAGTAACCCCAATAAAATTGATGTCTTTTTTCAAATTTATTAAATTGGCCCTACTTCTGATTATAATAATTCAAAAGCAGGGCAGAGTAAACATAGAGCATTTATTATTTTTTTTTTCAAACGAACGGTGTAGCTTTCTGTCACTGCTGAAGTAATTGCGCAGGCCATTCGTACAACCAGTTTGTTTGTATCTTGGATGCAACTGATGTCCTAGGCACTTTTTAATGGTGGCATTTTTTGGGTAATTTGATGATTAATATTTTACTTGCACAGCACGTTCTCTCAACAAGAAGAACCTCCTCATTGTAACGCTCCGCTGAAGTGGAATTAATTAACTATGATTATTTTTTCCAATGGATATAATTATAAATATTATGTAATTATAATATATAGAATTGAACATCAAAGAAGAAGGTAGCACTGCAGCCTGTATTGCAGAACAGTGACTGTGGGCGTGAATAAAGAATAGCTGTTGATGCAGGATCTTCGCCGTCATTTTCGACGGCAGATCACACTAGTTTAGTTCTGTAACTGTTGTTGCTGTCGTGTCGCTCGGCCTAAACGATTTCAAGCGATAAATAACATAGCAGCCTACATATATATATGTGTAGTCAGATTAGATTTGATCAGATTCAACTAATAAAGAGCTAATAAAGATAGATCTCCACTTGCCCATAAAAACATCAGTTTAGATGTCTATGAATATTATTCTTTGGGTTAGACAATTGGAGGTATTATAATTTAGGGGGCATACATATGATTTATGTAATTTACTTGAGGTTCAAGATTCTCGTCGAGTAAACCTTGGGTTTTTGTTGGCAGGGCGACTGGTCTGTTTCATATACTGTACCTAATTCTTTTTGGTATAACAATGCCGTTTTTCAGAGCATGCCGTATTAGAAAGGATAATCACCACAAGTGAATTAAATGTTACGCATCAGTATAATATCCTATTTTAAATGCACTTCTAGTGTTAGTAAATAACGAGAACTAAATTGAGCAAAACGGGATTAGTAATTGTATCAAATCCTAAGCATCAAAAATAAAATTTGAGCTAATAACTGATAAAAACTTCGACCATAAGTAAGTAACTAAGAATTACATTCTATGATGAAATGCCTAGGAGGAAACCAATGCCAATAATTGAGTGCGGTCGTAGTAGGTATAGTCAGGAAGACATTCAAAGAAACAACTATGCAAGTGCTCTCCTCTGTATCTCTATGTGTCTATATCTATGTACGAGAATACTAGCTTTTGTACTGACGTACCGTAGCACTGGACGAACAGGGTAACGAGGAGTGAGTCGTCAGGAACGTGGCGGAACGGAGAAGATTCACAAGTTAGGGAGGTGGAGTCCGTCGTATCAAGTGCATGTGCTCTTTTATAGTGTGGAGATTTCGTCATGTGTTCTTGTGGTCTAATGTCAAATCTAGGACGACCTTGATTGGTACGTCGGGTGCGCCTATTCTCTTGTGTAGCACCAGAGAGTCAAGAGCGGTAAACTAGATCAAGTTGCGGGGGTTCAACCTCGATAATGTGTCGCAATATGTACTGCGTCAGGGGTTAATGCACTGGGCTATGCTTTGGGAGGTGAGGCTTCAAGGTATCGGAGAGAGAGCTCGCGCATTTTTGTGGCTGTGGTACACTCTGTAGGTCACCGTTGTTTTTAACGGATGCTTACTACTGATAGTGGTCTTGTGGCTGCGTCGCAGTGCTTGCTCTATGCGAATGATGTTTTGGGGAATTGAACCGCGAACATTTGTTACAGGTCTTTAATTAGGGTGAATGCGCGGAAGGCCTTGAAAGAGGCCACGGCGGATTGATCTAAGTAATCAGGACGTGGCTCAGTACGAATTTCTGTCGAAAATTTGCATTGTTTTTTTTTAGGTCAACCTATGAATATCTAGGTTACATGCTAGGGTCAGTGACAGCGAAGGAAGAAATTCAAAGTGGGAGACAAGACACAATAATTTTCCTAACAGAACAGAAGAGGTCAAAGGCATGAAATCACAACGGAAAGAAAACACTAATAAGAGAAAAATAAATATCAAACTTTGGCATAAATGTTATATAAGACTGGCGTAAAACAAATATTATATATGATTGATGCTGCCCTGCCGGGCAAGTGCGAGTACATTACCAGCCCTCGGTCCGAGTACCCCTAATATGCTGTCACTGCTATAGTTATCTGTGGTGTTTGACCTCATATCACCGTTCGTGCCCAATACCGTTCATCACTAAACATAGACCAATGAGCCGTACAGATTTATTTATATATATATATAGAGAGAGCAGGTTTTTTTAATCAATAACGAATATAAGTTGATGACAGGAATAGTACAATCAATAGCGAGGCAAGCGACAAATATCATCACCAAAAACAGCGACTGCCTCGATAACAAGCCACATACTCAAGTTATCGAGCCCATCTCAAGCCCACCACCTGGGCAACAATGCCCAAGATGGCGGCCGTAGGCAGCCCAGAACTGCCAAAGTTGGCATCCCTGCGGCGGCGGTAACGGTGCAAAATTATGCATAGGGATGCTGAGGGGAGACCTGTTAGTGGGGGGATGATAGCCTTGTTTGGTGGGGAGGGCTAAGGGTGAGGGAGGGGCTGAGGAGAAGGGGGGAGAAACGAGAAGTACGTGGGGATAGGAAGGGAAACACGCGGAAATAATCGTAGTCTCAGAGTCAGCGCTCTCTCCCGTGCTCCGAAGGAGGATGATCGCATTGGACAGGCTGGCCCGGCCTGAAACCTGCACTAATTCAACCTAGTGCACGTGAAGGTGTGCCGGTTTGTGGCACTTTAGTCCAGTGGTTCTTAACCTTTTTACCCCCACGCTCCTCTTAAAGATATATTTTTCTTGGAACCCCTTTAGTGTTTTTAAATCAATACGACGCTGAGGCTTTGTACCAATTCCCATACTTTATAAGTAAATAGTGCCGAATGTGAAAGCAAGAAAATAAAATGGNAACCACTGGAGTTTAGTCAGTGCTGGTGTGATGGTGCATTCTTCTCTCATATAAATTGTAAGGAAATGAGCAACGAGACGATGCAGAAAGCACAAGGCGAGGCAGTTCCAGGCATAGTAGAAGGAGCATAAAGTGATGACAAATTTTTAAAATTTTCGAGTTTAGGTAATAGAAATAAATAAATAATATTTCATTTCAGTTTATGTATTTAAAATGCATTTTGTTCTTGTGTAACTTAGAAGGAATTGTCGTAATAAAGCTCTTGGGGGTATATGTGCAGTCAGAATCTGGCCACAGGCATCACAAGATCTCTGCCCAACCCAGCAGCAGGTTAAGTTGAAACAGGGAAGGAAGATATACAAGGATGGGAGACAAACAAGGAGAGAAGAGATACTAGGAAGGAAGAAAAACAAGGAAAATTATAAACAAGAAGGGATGATAAACAAGAAAGGAAGAGGAACAAGGAGAAGATGAACAGGAAGCAAAAATGTTCATCAGAGGCTGCAAAGCTACGAGAACTTTAGAACTTCAGCGACATTCAGCTCTCAGTGATACACAGAGATCTCAACAATTTCTAAGAAAAAGGTATGACTCTAAAAGTATAGCCTAGGCGTCAATTAGTTATTGTGAATACTGTACTTAGGTTAAGAACGTGATTCTACTGTGCATTGATAACCGCTTAAAAGATACTTAGTAAGAAAATGTATCCCGTACAGGAATCTGTAAAGGTAACAACATACTAAAGCAGGGTGTGCTACTGATGTGCTTAGTTTAGCCGTGTCATGTTAGCTGTATATGTTTGAAATCATTCATTTCTTAGTAAGAATAAGACAGTAGGGGTAAAACTCAAAAGGTAAACATGACTGTCATCAAAATGATAGTTTTTTTTCTGAAAGTCCATCTCATGCACCATACGAGATGCAACCCTTGCTACGTTATTTTTTTGAAAGAAACTTAAATAGAAGTAAATTTTCATTTATGTTGTTCACTTCTTAAAACGCTTTTTTCTGAACCGGTATACACATAGCTATTTCACCCACATTGTATTAGTAAATTTTAGTATATATTACCACAGGGGGACAGTAATTTCAGCATAATTTTCAAGACACATGAAAAAAAAAGACTATTGAAAAAAGGGGGAGCAGAAACAAGTTTGGGATAATGAGGTAACTATGGAGGAAGTTATGAGAATAACGGAGCAGTCAGGGACGTAAATGCCCCAACATCGGCCCTCAGCTGGGCCAACATCCGCTAACTTTGGTGATTAGCCAAGGTAAGGAAGACGTTGCCCGATAATTCTTCCTTGCGTTGCAGCCCCGTTTTATTACGTTATTTTCTTTCACATTTTTATTTATTCGTTTATTTTATTGCAAGCTTAAGAGAACTTATAAAAACTTTTACGCACTAAAAAAGCAGGTAACTACGCTGACTTAGCGGAGTGTTTGGAGAACTCAGTCCTTCGCATTCCTTTTTTAATATCTTTTTACTATTAGCGCATCTCGCTGAGTATTTCCAATTCAATCAATTCATAAATACAATGTGTAGATACCATTCAGGTTAAAACATCCTAGGAGAAGCAAAACGGCAGCAATCTACAATTCCAGATATACGATGACACGAGATACCTTAGTTAAGGAAAAAAATACTGTATTCTAAGAAAATAAAGTACGAGATGTACATAATATTATAGGCCTGCTATGTTAACCATTTCGCCCGTAGTATCTGCATTGACTGGCAACTCCCGCTGTTGAAAGCAGTTCTCTATTGGTTAGATTAGATAGGCGGCAATAAACCATTCCCAAAGAGACACCGGACACCGACCATTCCCAAAGAGACACCGGAACTTACGCCCTGGCCCTCTACGAGCTATTGCCATTATGTTAGTAGGATGTAGAGGACTGAGGAAAACAGGAGGAAGAATCTCAGCCAAAGAGACGTTCATAAATGCACGCAGGCACGATCGATAGCAGCTGATATGCGGAGCTTAGAGATGTCAAACTGAGAAGTTGGAGCGGAAGAGAAACGAAGACGGATTAAGGTGGCCTCGGAAGCTATGGCCGTTAAGATTCTGGGACTCCTTGAGGAATAGTTCTTAGCTGTGAAGGATGTCTCTGCCAATGTATATCAAGACGATTTTTAAGCGCGTTGACTGATTCCGCACTGACAGCATCGGAAGGGAGTCTATTCCAAATGCTGACTATGAAATACGGAAAGAACTGCTGACTTGAGGTTGTTCTTCGAGCTTTATTCTTGAGTTTTTGACCGTTGTTTCGCAAGAGATCATTGAGGTCTCTATCAGAGAGTCCTGTTGCAGGTACGTCTTGAAGCAATTCAAATACTTGAATGTTTCTATTAGTCGCTCTGCGTTGGATCCCTTCCATGTTATTGATATCTTTGCACAGATGTGGCAACCAGAATTGGACAGTAAATTCTAGGTGTGACCGTGCTTAAGCCTTGTACAAGGGTATTATGATGTCCTTAGATTTGTATTCGAAATTCCTGGTGGGTGATGAATCCCAGTACTCTGCTTGCCATTTTCACACTCTTGTCAACTTTCTGACTGTGTTGTAGCTTGATGGTTATAGTTATTCCCAGGTCACGTTGGTGGGTGACAGCGGCCAATTCTGTCCGGTTCGTTTTCAGTTGGGTTGAGGGATTCTCCAACCCTACGGGCATTACTGAACATTTGTCGGCATCAAAGCTCATCTGCTACGTAGTGCTCCAATCCATGAGGAGGTCAAGGTCTTGTTGGAGCTCAGCTCTTCTCGTAGCAGGATGACATAGTTTAGGATAATTCGCAAATTTACTGATTTTACTACGGAAGTTAAGATCTAGAGCAGTGATGTAAATTATGAACAGAAGTGGGCCAAGCACGCTACCTTGTGGGACCCCTGGTGATACCTGCGTCCACTCGCTCGTTTCACCGTCAAGTTTCATTCACTGCTGCCGACCCGAAAGCCATCTCCGTATCCAACGTAAATAGCCTCCCTAGATGCCATGGGCTTCCAGTTTTTTCATTAGCCTTTGATGGGGGACTTTGTCAAAAGCCTTTTAGAAGTCTAGATACACGATGTCCACACTCTTTTCTTCATCTTCTATTTCAATTACTTTCGTAAAGAAGTCCAGTACATTTGTTAAGCAGCTTCTAATTGACTAGAAGGCGTGTTTTTTCCCATTCACTATACATATTAGACAATGCTAATTTTTTTTCTCTTGGACAATTCACTGGTTATGCGATTTCCTGTAACGCGTATCCCATTGCTGGTTTCCCGGGTACTGTCAACTGTACAGGTATGCTGTCCACAATTGTACCTAACCCCCGAATACGGGTTAAATAGTTCTCCATATAGCATGGGATTTTGTCTTGGACAGTTCTCTTTATTATGTAATTTTCTAGTAGACAGTTTACTATAGGATTTTTTTTCTCCCAGACAATTTAGTATCAAAACCTCACGAACTTTCCTACATTCTTAATGAACAATAAAACACACACAGTAATCCATGGAGCTTCTCAAAACCCTACAAACTTTTCTTGTTTCTTAATGAACAACTGAACTCAGTAATTCATGTAACTTTTGTACAAACCTTGGGAGCAATCATTAGCAGTCGGAAACTCGATCCTCGAAATGCTCTTGAGAAGATGATAACAACGCTGGAAAACACCAAGAAGCCGCGGCATCGTAAGTTCCCAAGTTTTCCACTTAACGTGTTGCGGCAAATAGGAAGGAAACTTTGCCTCGTTGTCTAGGTTTTAAAATATTGTTTCTTATACATCAATAAATGATGAGATAAATAAAGATTAGCATTGACAGATTGACGTCAGCAAGTACAAAGTGCGAAATTCAAATCCATCTAATTAGCAGAACCACAACGAAAGCAGAAAATAGAAATGCACAAAACACAGAAGCTTCAGAATCTTTACAATAAAATATGTTGTCCAAAACTTGGAAGAAAACACATAGAAAAGCTAAATGGGAAATATAAAGAATTGTCATCATACTTAGGAAAACGGCAACGCCGGGTAAACAACACCAATTACGTAAATTTAGGGATAAGAAACACAATAACAACAACGCTGTGGAGAAGCTGACAAAGAAAACAGAATACAGACAACAATGGTCTTTGGCACTATATCAAGAATGTGTGGAAAGTTAACCACACGAACAGTAGAGGCATAAACTACTTGAGAGGCAGACAGCAAACACGCAACAACCTGCTCGTTATTATAAGAGGGTGCGATGTGCAGATCTCCATGTTAGTACCACAGCCGGGCGGTTGCGGCCACCTACGGCAGTTCCGGCCCAACCATTAGAGAAGTTGATCATGCAAGCACAATTAATTGTTGCAGATCTGGTTAGCTGGGAGACGTTATGTTCGTCGTGGCACGAAATATGGATTACGGTGGCTTAGAAGCCTTGGCCGTTAAGCGTTTGGTATACCTGCATGGAGACGGAATTCGTATCTGTGAAGGATGTTGCTCCCAATGTTTATTGAGACGATTTTTCAATGCATTAATAGACTCTGCACCTATAACTTCGGAAGGTAAAGACTACTCCAAATGTTCACTAAGAAGTACCGGAAAACTTGCTGGCTGTGAGTAGTTCTTCGAACTTTATGCCTTAGTTTCTAGGCGTTGTTTCGCAAACGTTCATTAACATATCTCTCAAAGAGTTCCGCTGCAGGCATGTCGTTGAAGCTATTTAAATAGTTGAATATTTCTATTAGTTACCCCCTTCGTCGTCCTTGTTCGAGAGAGATGAGTCCCACTTCCTGTAGGAGGCATTCGTATAGCTTGCTTCGGAGCTCAGGTATCTATTTTGTTGCTTTGCGTTGGATTCTTTCCATGCCGTCAATATCTTTGCACTTATGTATCAACCAGAACTGAACAGCAAATTTTAAATGCGGGCGTACTAGAGCTTTGTACGAAGGAATTATTCCATCCTTGGATTTGTGCTGAAATTCCTGGTAATGAATCCCAGTACTCTGTTTGCTTTTTTGACGCTCTTGTCAACTTGCTGACTATTTTGTAGATTATTCGTGATAGTTATCCTTAGGTTGCGTTGTTGGGTTTTTCAGTATATAGTACAATAGTGTTATTCCTGCCGGAGAGGTAATAGTATGTCAGGAATCAAAGGGCTAGGGAGGGTTCACATGACAATCATTTACTCGCCAAACGTGCTGCTCGGGGTTCCAATTTCACATTCTTCGTGCTGCTTAATCCAAAGCTGAGCACTACGGCTGAGGTTTGAGCACTACGGCTGAGGTTTGAGCGCTACGGCTGAGGTTTGAGCACTACGGCTGAGGTTTGAGACGACCTGTCTAAGGTGTGCATTTGTTTTAAACTTTATTTTTCATTTAGGTCTTTCTATAGAGTTACATGGAAAGTTCTATAGAATGAAATTGTTGTATATGCGCAATTGTATTGGAACAACAGTAACAATTCTCTGTAGAGCTATGAGTCAATGTGTAATTTATAAATTGAAAGTACTCGTTTTAATCGAATGAATTTCCATATAGAAGTTTAGTTGAAAAATCTTTACCTGCCGCAATGTTTACAAGAAAGTTAATAAAATTTGATCAAATATATTTTGTCGTTACCAGTTTATTCTAATGGTCATTAAATATGATTTACTTCTTTTTTTCTTCATTCCTATAAAAAATTATGCTATACATCAATTCTGATAACAAAGCAACAGGTATACATAAAAAATCCACTCTAAGAAGTTTCTTGCAGTGTCTCCCTTGTTACTAGTTTTCCTTTAGAACTAGTGTTTCCTACTCGTACTATTAACCTGTGTTAGTTCGATAGCTGCGCCATACTAACCCGAGCGATCAGAACTCGTCCATTACAGAGGAGACAGCTAGTAGGTACTTGTAACGAGTTTTCTAGAGCTAGGAAAACGTATAACGAAATTACTAATCAACCTCGGAACTGGCTACCAACTGTCATCGAGAAATATCCCGTGCATCGCAGCCCTATCAACGATACGGTTAAACTGGTTGCAAGTACGGCCTGTGCAAGTGCTCTAAGCGGGAGAGAAAAGGAACAGAGAACGAAACCAATTAATACATACACAACGGTCATTATTGCAGTGTTTTATTTTATTAGTAGAACCCATTGGTACCCCTACTAACTAACTAACAGGGTTGGAACATGGCGGATAGGGTTAGCAAGAAAACAAGGGAAAGTAATAGGCAAAGAGAAGCAACTGAGTGTACCTTTAGCTTTAGCTGTACGGGACTCACTCATCCCCATGCTCAGAGGGCGGCTGCAGCAGAGCTAGCGGGATTCCCGCTAACCATCGGACGGGTATGTACCAAATCTC
>LQNS02278089.1:8531860-8547198 GCA_001587735.2 Parhyale hawaiensis | reverse complement strand
GGGGGGGTGGGTAGGCTTGAAAGAGGGCCATCAATAGGTGTAGTCCCAATAACGCAGAAACCGCAGCGTGCTAGTTATAGCGGTGCGGAGTCCAGCGCGTTCCAACTCCCCAACCCTGCTGGCTTAGTTATCAACCAGAACTGAAACCTATAGGTAGGTCTGGCACTCACAGCCCGCGACCCACCTCACCGGAGTGATTCTAACATATGAAATAATACACACATTGAACAGATTGCTTCTTCCAACCAGCGCGTCCTATTTAGACGCTGCAGATGATGCGAATGCTGCCTCCTGGGTCATACCCTTCTGAACTGCTCGCCTGCTTCTAGTACCGCTGCCAGGGCTGCCAATGTAATTTTCGAAAACATATTAAGATCTTGGGAAAAACGCATACTCTGCCATCCCTGGGTGCGGAAGGACAGATACACAGACAGACTGAAGACACTTCATCGAAGTGGATGCACTGCGGGCAGTAGTAATGTTGCTAATCAGCTAAAAGCGTCTACATAGTTAATGTAAATCTGACGCCAGTCTCGTGATGCTTTTGTGACAGGCGGCGATCGACGCAGAATTTATCGTCTCTTCTGCTTGTATTTAGAACAGACCGAGAGCAGCACCCTGAGAGCGCAGATTTTGGCCAAGCAACGCAAAATAACAACGAAAATGTCAACATTGCGCACAATCCAGAATTTTTTTCAGGCCGGTCACAAAAATTCAGTTTTCAGTTCTCTGTGACACGCCTAAACAGTTCCTGTAAATTTCATGAAGTACTGTTCGTAACTTTTCATGTTATGTGGCTAACAGACTGCAGACAGACGAACAGAAATGGAGCGTTGGATCATCACTATATTTAATCTTCTGTTTCTCATGACAATCGAACAGATCCTTTAACTTCTGTGAAGATTCGTCAATAAAGTAAAGGTTAAAGTAACATAACATTCTGAGCTATGTAGCTAACAGATGAATAATAAAACGGAGGAATATGCAGTCAACAACATTATCTTATTTCAGGAAATAGCTTGAGTCCGGCCACGAAGAGCAGGCTGAAGCGTGTGTACCATCACCCGGAAAGAACAGAACACAATCTCTTCACGTCGCCGCTCGCTCGCAGCGAACTTAGATAGATGCGGATACAGAGACAATCAACAGCCACCGCGCCGTTCCCAATACAGGCACCTTGCGATTACGCTGTAATAAAGTTTACAAACAGCTGCAGGGCAGGTTGGTGTTCGATGCCAACTTGCCACCCCTTGCATGGTGCAATTCCGGACAGCCTTTGAACTTTGCCTTTGCCGTGCGTTGTTTTTCAAACAAAATAATCTTTGTGACCGGCGTTGGCAACAGTCGGGGTCTAATATCAACCCCCTGCCGGCTGCATGACGCACTTGGCTACACGCGAGAGGCTATTGCCGGGGTTACACTAGACATGCACACAGACAACTTGATGCAAGGATGCGAGACTCGGACGTCATGTACGCCACAGTATCTATGCTACCACTTTCAAGTAGGTATGTATCGAAACAGCCCGCGAGCTGCCCATCCGAGCAACCAGTTGAGAGTAGAAATGCATATGTGTCCCCGGAATAAGACACATGCGCTGGTCAGTCGCAAGCTTCAGAACAATCGTAGCAATGAGGAAAATGTCAGGGGGGGGGAGAGTAGACATAAAATATGAAAAAAAAGAGAGCGGTGTGCTGCCTCCAAGGGACAGAGCTGAATTATAACGAAGGAAATTCAAGATCAGGAGGGAACAGGGTCGCTGTTCGCCTGGAAAGTCACGGTGGCACTCACGTGGCTTGTCGCAATACCCACGGTGGCAGCAACCTTGCGTGCTGAACTGGTACACTAGAGGTGCCGGGATCGAGTACCGAGCCAGGTGAACGATCTTTGTGGCGTCCGGTGCTGAGTCAGCAAAGTTGCTTGGTATGCACAGCTACCGCGGAGAAGGTTACATTGCCCAGAAATGGGACGGTAGGGAGGCATGACATTGAACCTTATGTAGATGTATTGCAGTTTATCACGACCCGTGGTCGACTGCAGCCGTACTTCCTCCTCTGAGGCCAGTTGGCCTAGATGTGCAGCATGAACCAGTACATGTGGATTTTCCAGCAGGAGGTGCGGTCTAGTCATTTTACCTTCAGCTATTTTTTCTGGCGTGGCTGATTTCTGGTGACGTTTTTTAACCACAAAAAATATTTTTACAATCATATATTTTTCACGCAGTTCACGTCATAACGATACTAATAACCATCGTCTTTTGACTATTTCATATAAACGGGACTGTACGAGTGTTTGTCATAAAAGACGGTGAGGACGAGCCAAGTCACTGTATGCCATACAGCTTCCCAGCCACCACAGCCATTCAGCCACTTCTCATGCATGCTACTTGGTACGCGTCTATTCGCGCATGTACACGCGTACACTAAAATATACATGCATTTTTGCAGGACAATGCCCAGAAAACGTTCGAAAGCTCCAATACAGCATTGCAATACATACTTGCTGCCAGTCAGCCAGTCTTCAGGCTCACCGGAAATCTGAACTTCGTCATCGTGGCTCTTCGTTCCCTCCGTGAATTAAATCTCCTTGATAATACCGTAACTGAACTAAAATTAGGGTTTGGAGCCCGTAGAAAATTGAAAGAAAACGGACGTTATCTAGGCAAACAAAAATTAAATCGTCCTCAACATTTCCCGGTAAAAAAACGCAGAAATATTTCAAAAGCACATCAGCTGGAGTTGCTATTGTAAGAGTACGACCTTTGGATGAACTTTTGCTGACATTTAGTGCTTGCTTTAAGAGGCCAAAGGCGGACAACTGCTATCCCCTGGGGTAACTGCTGCACTAAGGCTGGGGTAAAATGTTAACTTGAGGCACAATTTATTTATTTATTTATTTATTTATCATTTATTTCTCCACAGGCGAGAATGTGTTCTTGGATTGTTATATTACAGCTTACATTAATAATTTCGTGTACATTCATTTCTTAGCAACATTACAGTTATAAACTCACAACCTAATCTACATGGCTCAGTGCCATCACATACCAAACGAGTTAACTGACAACTGCACAGGCCACACCACTCTTCTGTATTTGACAAAGGAATGTCGCAACCATAACTTTGGTTACTGTAACATGAAAAATGTTACTAACTGCAGCCTAAAACACAGTCGTCATAATTAATTAAACGATTCTTGATCGTCGCTTGTGATCTTCGGATTCTGAGCTCATCAGGATTTTTGAAAAACAGGTATCACGTCTCTGACACCGCTCCCTCGTAAGTCCTGAAGCTGATTCCCGTAAATTAAAGAAAAATTATATCTAATTAAGATAGGAACCTCAATCAAAAAGTGAACTGTTTACAGTGATGTGAGATATGGCTATTAACAAGAAATGCAAAATCTGCAATATATGTAATCTACGTCACAGATCAGTGACAAATTAAACAATAATTAATCTGGTTTACGTCATTTTGGCCACTTAATATTCGAAGATTCCCGCCCATTGATTGGTAATTTATACTAACAAATTCATTTTCTAGCTCATAAGTACAATGGTTAAGTAATTATAATAATTTTACTGTACGTTTTAAGTCCCTATTTTATCCCAGTTTACCCAGGTTGTACCATTTTGGATCCAAGGGTCCATTGCCATCGTGTCTGCAAGATATTCAATTAGTAATTTTCAAATAATTCTATTATGTATTCCTGTACGTGTACTGACGATGTCATACAGACTTTATGTATATATGGAATAGCACATTTATAAGTACATATATAAATATACTCTAAACTACTCTAAAGAGTTGCACTCGCTTGTGTCAGTTAACCCTTTAACGTCCCAGAGGTCACTCACGTCCTGCTTCAAACAGCGCTCTTCCTATAAAAGCTAGTTGCAGTATTTACTCGGATGGTAAAGGGCTGAGTGGAGTAAACCTACGTACGGCATAGCAGAGGTATGTTCAGGTATCATCCAGGGACAGTGTATCTGTGCAGTCGGGGGTGGGAGGTACACCCGCGCACTGCTCCTCTCCTCCGCCTGGAACACAGTCCGGCCTGCCGCATGTTCTTCATAAGATAGCTACATTATATAATCAGTATATTGAAGTTATAGAGAAAGTATATTTATAAATAAGATGAATCGCAACAGTGGCAGAATTATCAGGAATCAGATTTCGTCTGTCAATTTGTGGTACGACGCGAAATTAAGGAGCTGTTCTGTTAGTGGTCACAAAATCATCTGTCTGACCCTTCTTCGCTCAGCCTCAGAACCATTTGAGGTATCGAGCAACTAACCAAACGTAATGTAATCTACGATTGAGTTCTCCCAATAGGAGACTTGGGCCGAATTTGTGCTAAGAAAATGCCTAGAGACATCATAGAAACCCTCACTGAGCAGCATAACTGTAGGCCACGTGATAACCCTATTGGGCACTGAACGCCCAGTCCGCCACCGGTACTACCACCACCTCTGGACACACAATGCGGATACACACCATACTGTCCCCAATACAGCACTTGCTTTGCTTCAATGGCCTTGAAAACAGGGAACACTAAATCTTTGTCTCACAAGGATGTTTTATCCTTATATGTACTACGTATAGAGCACAACACTCTGTTAATTCAAATAGCCTTATTAACTACTCGGGAGGAAATAAGTTGTTGGGCAGATAATCTATATTCACAACTGTGGATAAGATTAACACGTCACGAGTTGCATGCCGCAAGGAGAACAAAATTTACCTGAACAAATCACTCCTGATGCCTTGTGACGTCACGACACCAATACTGAGTCCCAGTCAGCAGTAGTTGGGCCTGCACTTTTAATGTAGGACTTATAGATCCTAGCGTCTATTCGTCTAGGCTATAATTATCTGCATTTAAAACAACTGTCTTTTTCAAACTCCTGTGGTTTACTACCATCTTAATGTTTCTCATATTCAATTTATTTCCCGGTTTCACAATCTTCTTTCTTCACTTCGCTTAACTTTTTCCGCAACAGGCCGGAAGCATTGAGCCGTAAGTCTACATCACCCGTTTGGCTTCGGTATCCAACCCTTTATCAGTTATTACTAATGTAAGTGGATCGCTAGCCGCCGCAAGTAGTAGCTAGCGCCCACCGCTTATTGTCCCTACTAACATGGAGAGGATCATGAATGACTTATGAAGTTGTTGCTTTTCTTTCACACGTATCTCTCTCTATTGACTGACGGGCTGAGCTGTAATATTGTTCCTCGCAATGCGATGCTGTTCACTGTTAAACTCGTTAACCCATACAGTAAACCTTTTCTTCTTGTGAGAACTGCAGTGTTAATAGAATCCAGAGACCGTCAGTGTTCAAAAATCAAATTGACAAGTGTTGGGAGTAACACCCTCCAAAGCTACGAACATCTGCTCCAGCTGTCATAAACTCATAACGGCCAAAGATGCAGATGCCACCCTAATCCATTATCTCTCATGTCCCAACCAGCTTCACGTCTCCGAGATCCACGGATCTACAACAAATAATCAAACTTGCACGATCAACTTCTTGGCTGACTTTATTCTATTCTTCTTTGCTCCTGTCGGTCAGTCTATAGTCAGCTACTTAATCTAATCCACATATATGGTAACTGGTTAATACGCTCAGTGTCTTCCATTAACAAGCTAGGAGCATACAGCTCCCCAGGTCCAATATTTACTTGTGATTTGTTTTCAAGATGCTGACGTATCATGAAAGAGTAAATTTGAAGCAAAGATAGATAAAAGACAAAATTAAACGGCTCGTATAGAAATAAATAAAGAGCAGCCATTCGCTTATTACGTTTCTGAATAAAATCCGAGACCTCTTTTGCAGCGCCTCAGAGCCTGCCGGCTGCAGTCAGGCGCTCGCTCTTTAATTAAGTGAACTGCTGCGACTACAGGCCTCCAAAGTGCAAAGTTGACCTGGACACACCTACACACGCACACACTTGCATGTGTGCACCTACTGCAGCGCCTGATGACTTACAACCGATCATGCTTGAGGTCATCTCGAGCATCATCGGTTTAAGATTTACTGCTAAAACTCGTTTCAAAGTAGTCACTACAATGGTCAACATTTAAATTCTGGAAACTTTTAGGCTAATAGTATAAGATTTTATAGCTGTAAAATGTTGAATTGAAATGTCATATATGTGTCTGTTTGAACTGCCTCGCTTTGAAGCACCTTTGATATGCTAAACTTATTCGAATTGGGGCACAAATTATGTATTGATGAGTTCAATTTGCAGCCATTGCTCCAAAAATTTTAAAATTGGAAATAAAGGAGTAGATTTGGTGCAGGCAGCTGGGCGTAGGTTTGATGTAGATTATGCGCAGGTGGAAGACGTAGAATTAACGTAGATTTGGTGCAGGCAAGGGATGTAAATTTGGTGCAAGCAAAGAATGTAGACTTGGTGCAGGTGGAAGACGTAGATTTGATGTAGATTTGGTGCAAGCGAAAGATGTAGATTTGGTGCAAGCAAAGAATGTAGACTTGGTGCAGGTGGAAGACGTAGATTTGATGTAGATTTGGTGCAGGCGAAGGATGTAGATTTGGTGCATGCAAAGAATGTAGACTTTGTGCAGGTGGAAGACGTAAATTTGATGTAGATTTGGTGCAGGCGAAGGATATCGAATTGATACAGCAGAGCTAAATCGAAGATTCTCGAAGGCAATCCAAAAACAGATTACGGGCTCCGTTTGCTCCCCACGCAGACTGCAAATTTCCATGATGCAAATCAGAATTCAAACGGGAAGGAAATCTCCCGCTATCTGCCAGATCCAGCGGACCTGGAGCTGCTCTCAAATTTGAAAACTTTTAGCAAGGATGTGTTCAAGATATATGGTCTGGGAGGAGCTTGGTTGATAAATTCCTCTGTTTTTATCTGCGCCTGAGACAGGAGGTACGTATTAATCTAGTATCTTTCTTTGAAGTTGTAGTGCTAATTTTATTGTTATCAAAAATAACTTTGTTCGAGAGCAGTTGTTGCTGCTTTCAAAAAAACAACGAAGTGCTTACCAAAATGAAATTTGAATCACCGTTCATTTGATCTTAAATGAAAAGTTCAACTATAATTATGGTGGGTGCCAAGATCGACCCCTACAGACAAACCATGGTCGCCAGCAACTACCTAGAAACGATACCGATGTAAATTATATATTTAGTGTTACTTTTGACTGCCGGGCGTACTAGTTTTTAAACAGTTAATACCTTCCCCGTTACGAATAACGTTATGTTTCTGAAAGAGGTCCCATGCAAAGGTTATTCCTAGCATACTGAACAATATCTACCTTCCAAGTTTTCCGTTTAGTATATATTAATTAAACACTCATTAATTATGGCTCAGATCCTGCCCCTACAAGAGGTCTGATGCAAAGGATATTCCTATCGTATCAAACCACAAATACGCTCCATGTTTGTCTACTATTAACTGACGCTAAATTTAATATCCTCCAATATTATCGCTAATGTTACGTCACTACAGCAGGTCTACTTTTAACGACAACGACTACGTGTAACCAGAGGCGCTCGCTGTAATGACCGCAGCCTAAGGGATAAAAAATCGCTGAGTCATCAGCGATGAGCTTCGCGAGGAGGGCCAAAAACTCCCTAGGCTCCAAATTGACCCTTCCGGCCAAAATTTTTACCCTAAAATTGGAAAATCATTTACCGAAGGGGTAACGATTTTGCGCGCTGGCCTTGGAAAAAATATCGAGAGGTGCAATGGCTGCTGATTCACTTCAGGGAATATGTCAGTACTTTCGGTGTCTTCCGAAAATACTCTCGATTTATAATTTTGTCAACATTGCTGATACGGATGCTGTTACTACAACTTTATTGTTAGTGAATAAATTAGCCTCATACCTCAAAGCGAAATTGAATAATATCTTTTAATCTAAAGTTAGAGGTAAAGCCGCTAACTTGGCAACAGGTGTCAGATGTCTGCACCTTGGAATCGTATTACAGTATCTTAGACCTTCCGAATGATCTTACGTCGTTGCACTGTATTTATAACCTAATAAAGTTTTTAACCAGCAATAAGTGTCTGTGCTTGCATCAGCGTGCTAGTCCCTTTACCACCCGTAACTATGATTGCATTTCAGCAATTAATGTCTTCCCCGTTACGAATAAAGTTATATCTCTAAATGAGGTCTTATGTCAAGGTTATTTCTAACATATTGACAGTATATACATTTCAAACACACCGATTTACAGCTCGAATTTTTAGCCTTAAAAAACTGTGCGACATACATTGTAGGCTGAAAATTTGTAGCCAATAGCTGAGCATAAAACGCACAAGTTGTTTCAATTTCATTGTGACGTAGATTATTTTGATGACAACGGTATTGGGAGCGAGATATTTTGCTCTAATTGTGGTTTCTTGAAATTAGGCGTATTTTCCCCTAGAACTTAGAGAAGTGGACGGCTTAATTTTGAAGATATATTGGTGGCTGCTGTACAACCTTTCCTTTAGAAATACCTAGTTATCAGTCACTGGAGTTCTTCCAGACTCACACAACCTACTAGGGCATGCACCTTTATCCTAACGGACAGATGTGGAAACACGGACACACGCTGTTGACAATACAGCCACTCTTTGGCCATAATAATCAGCATGCTCTTGTTTTCTAGTAGCTAGCCCCAAAATTTGTGCAGTTTTAGTTATTATATCGTATACTGTAGAAAACATCGTTACTTTGACCAGTAAGAAGTACATATATTTGGATTCACTATTGAAAGAATTATAAGACTAATCAAACCCTTTGTAACAGATCTAAAACAGTTATTAATCAGAAGGCATAAATAAAAAGTAGGAAGTTCCCATTTAAACTTTCTACTCCTAAAACGGTATCATTTCTAGTCTGACTCACCTTCCCGCACCTGGGATTCCTAATTTTACTGTGTTTGTCCTATTATTTAATTTCATATTTGCTAACGCTCAGTTTTTACTTTCAATTATTCCGAGTCTCAAAACCACTTTTTATATCACGATTCTTCTCTACATTTCTGGTTCCCGATTCTTTGTTAATTCCTGCTCGTCAAAACTCCTCTTCATTCCCGATTCCCAGCTGCACTCCAATTCCCACGTATTCCCATCAGCTGCAGCAGTAGCAGGCGACGTTGGCTATCATGGCCGCCAGGTTCGATACCAGGCAGGAATTAGGACGGTAACACAATCAGTGGGAACGGCGGGGAGACTGAGAATCAGGAATAGGGAGAAAACTGGGAGTCAGGAATGGAGAGAAAGGGATTGATAAATTAGAGAGGAATCATAAATGGGGAGGAAACAAGAATGGGAAGAGATTATAAAGAGAGGACTGGGAATGAGAAACAGGAAAAGAGACTGGGAATCAAGGAGGATGCTGGGAATCAAAGATGGAAGTATACTGGGAACCAGAAACGGGAAGGAGACCAGGAAATACGAATGCGGATGATACTCGGAATCATTTAGTGGAGGACTGGGAATGAAAAGCAAAGGAGACTGGGAACCAGAAACGGGAAGAGGCTGGGGGCGAGGAACTGGGGAGCAGGTGCGGATGACGAGGTGAGAATTTAAAGGTCACGTCGATGTCGCTTGAACAGCGCGGCCAGGAGCCCTTAATTTGTAACAATAATGCGTGTGATGTTGGAATGGGAATGGATTTTCAGAATACTGGAACGCGAATACAAGGGCAAATAAAAATGTTTTCATTTGCTTATTGAAGAAGATAAGAGGATTATTATGGATTTTATTGGACTTATATGCAATGTGACTATACACGGTTTGTTTTAAATTATTTTTTCATATCGAAGTATATGAAAGACTATGATAAAATAAAAGTTGGAGGTATAGACTCACGAGCAGCATCCTGCGGAGAAAAATATAAAGAAATTCCAAAAAAATTTTAGATCATTTTTCCGGAGCCAACAGTCTTGGCCTTCAAACTTTGCTAACTTCGGACTGCCACGAGTTCCAGGCTCCAAAATTGCTGGAATCTCTTGGGAAAGCTAAGCGATTACCTGCAGCTAGGAAAATGATTCTCTGGAGCGTGGGAAATTATCCTCAGCGGGAGGAAATGATTCTTCGAAACATGGGGAACTATCTTCACGGAGAAGAAATGATACTGTGAAGCATGGGGAACTATCCTCGCGGAGAGGAAATGATTCTTTGAAGTATGTGGAACTATCCTCACAGGGAAGGAAATAATTATCTCAGGAAAGAAATTACCCTCTCAGGAAGGGATATGAAGAACACCACTACAGGAAAGCATTCCCTCACTATGCAAGCAGTGAATGAATAACCCATTTACCAATTTTTGAAACACTAAATGACAGCTCTGAGCATCGGAGTTCCTATTGGAAACACAGTCAATTTTTTTTTTTTTTAGGAAAGAAACGACCCAAACTTTTGATAATTAATAGCTTATTGCTATCAGAGACGGGCACCTGCGGTCCTACAGCAGGAGCAAAGTGGCCGGAGATCTGCGGCCTTGGCCTCATTACGCCTGGATCGGGGGTCACAAATTACCTGAAATTCCATTCAACGGGACGAAACCAACGCGCCTCGAAGTCCTAAGATCGCCGGCCTATTGCACGCGCCCTCAATAAGATACTTCAATAATAACATGCTAATAACAATAACAGTGCTATTACCTACGAGAATTATCAATTAATGCAGACGACATACGCTAAGACAGCGACCGCCGGCACCGTACCGAAGACTGTAGGGCGATAATTGCCACCTGACCGACCGCCTCCCCGAGACGCAATAATTACCGCCGTAATTGCCGCCAAGCTCCAATTATGTGGCCCGATTTTCCGGCACGACCGCTAAATCTTCGGATCCTGTCGCGGGTTTTTAAAGGCAACTTCCGCTCTACTGGACATGATTGATACGACGAAACTGTCAGAGCGTTGCAGCGCAGTACTGCCAGGGCATTTAATTAGCATAGTTTAGGCTAATAGCTTGTATCATGCGAAGATTTTCCTTGCACACCTCGGCTCTTTGGTTACAATGATTCGATCAGGTAGGGAGAGCCTACTACCAAAACACAAAGTGCGCCCGTTGGCGAGACTCCCGTCGATACGGTGCAGTAGGCCTTTCTTGATGACGTCACTACAATGCACCGATGCGCAACACTTCGTTTCTAAAGAGTGGCCTGTGCCGTACTGTGGATGCGAAGTGAGAAACTGTATTTCGTTATAAGTCAGGAAGTACATCTGTGACCTGTGCGAAGTAGATTACAACCTTTGTAGTAAAGACCAAGTTACAACCGACGTATACAGGTCCTGAACCTGTATCACATATACAGTCTAATTCACCCCATATAATACTGAAAATGCAAGGTACAGACGAAAGTTGGAGATGCAATAGGAATCACAAGCAGACTCATGCCAAACATATATATGTTGGTAGAACTGTAATTTTATTATATACGGTACTAGAGTGCCCGTACTGTCAAAAATGACAGTGAAGAATTTGAGACGACCCGTCTTCATTCAATAGCTATGCCCTGTCGCTAATATGCTTCTCAAGGATACGCTACAACAGCCGTCTCAAAGTGTAATTCAATTCATGGACGGAGCACAATCGTCTTCCACCGTAGATCACACGCAGAAAAAATCTTACATTAGAAAGCAGTAGAGTGTCAGTGATTTAAGAGAATTACCCGCCTGGTATCCATGATACCGAACATGCCTTCAGCAGGTGCATCGAAGATTTTATGTAGAAGTGAAATCGGCTCCGTCAAAAAGAAGACAGCTAGCCGAAAGAAAATTAATAATGTCTACTGCCCGTGAAAAATCATCACCTCTTCCGCCCTTCGTTGATTAGCTACAGAATTTGTACGTGGTAAACTGAAAACAAATATACCGCTCGATGTATAGAGAAAGTTATAAAATAAGACTGCATGGCCGCACTAACTCTAAGAGAAGCTGTAATACCGAGCTGTCATATCTATATTTATTTGAATCCAAGAAGTATTTCCAGCAAGAAGAACATCGAGGGAAAGGAATAAGAAGCCCACTTTCTCCATCTTCTGCAACTTGGTGACCGATGTCCTTGAAAAAGCAGCTTAATTACAAAATCTGCAACCTGGCCTATTTTTCGCCCATCTATTTCTTTAATAGCGTTACTCGAAATATATATAGACATAAATATATAAACATATAAATATAGATTTCGATTAGATGCTGTTAGAGAAATTTTGATACTCACGACGCGCGTTTCGCTGTTCTCCAGTTCATCAGGTGAGAGGGTCAAAGTTGGTAAATTTAGTTCTTGAAATCTTGCGAAACTTAGGGAGGTTACCATAGGAAGGTGTAACTATGATACCGGTTGTTCCAAAAGTATAAATGAAATTTCCAATCAAGCAAATGTTTCGTCAATTCTAAACAACAGTTCGCTGCGTAGACTGCAATTTACTGCACGTTGCAGACACATATGTACCGAGGGCGACAGTTCACACCCTGTTGTAGGTAAGTTTTCGCCAATTGTGGGATTCATATTTACTACGAAGAACACCATGCTGATGTACCAGTCTTTTACCTACGACAGGGTGTGAACTGTCGCCCTCGGTACATCTGTGTGTCTGTGTGTAAATTGGAGTCTACGGAGCAAACTGTAGTTGAGAATTGACGAAACATTTACTTGATTGGAAATATCATTTAAACTTTTGGAACAACCGGTATCATAGTAACACCTTCCTATGGTAACCTTTTTAAATTTCGCAAGATTTCAAGAACTAAATTTACACACTTTAACCCTCCTACCTGATGAGCTGGAGAACAGTGAAAATCGCGTTGCGGGTATCAAAATTTCTCCAACTGCTTCTAATCGAAATCTACATTTATGCCACTGCCCCCCTCCCCCCCATACCTCAAATTTCTTCTCGTGTAAAAGTGAAGAAGATGTATCAAACAAGACACAAATAAATAAGCAAGCTAGACCGGTTCACAGGGTATTAGTATAATCAGTACAATATAATAATTCACGTCGTGTTTTTATTTATTTTTTATTTATAACTATATTTATATCTTTCCTGTCACGCTCTATGGGAATAAGATAGGAGAAAATTCAGGTGTCGAAGACGGTATCTTGGATACGGGGGTCGCACTTGGGCGATCCAGCTGAGGGACCTGAGCTCGCCTGCACGATCCTGTCTGGACATGTTCAGGTGCCGAAGACGGTATCTTGGATACGGGGGTCGCACAATATATATATCCAATTTTTAGGCAGAATGCTGAATTTTCATACAAGAAGCCTCTGAAAAGTAATAAGCACAGGAGACAGAGGGTGTTTTCCTGAGGTGCCAATTTTCTACCCGGGCCACTAGTATAGATATAGATAGATAAGCCGTTGCCAGGGCCGTATCCTAGATATGGTCTTTGGAAGGCTTCGGACAGACGCACTGTAGGACAGCTCTCTTATGCCCGAGCCACACTTGGCATTTACACTGACAACTTGATGCAAGGTACGAGCCTCGAACGTCATTTGCCCCACGTGAGCTGCTCATCCCAGCAATCTGCTGGGTTTGGAAATGCATATCTGTCCCCAGCCTTATTATACCTAGTATTGATGTACTGACCCAAGGATTATGAGACTAACAGGTTAACCCAGGGGGCAGAGCCAAGCTTTAGAGCATCATGGGTAATGAGGCGTGTGACGTCATAATGTTCAAGTGCGGTAAGTCGCAGCTCCTTTACATTGTTTCTCCATCATTTCTTTTGTGCCTTGCGACTGTGCTACATGTCCTACAATCATTACAATTGCAAAAATATATATATATATATCAAAGCATCTACGAACTACTTTAGCTCTTTGAAGGATACAATTTTATTATTATTTAGGTGGTTTTTCCGTAAAGAGGACGCACCCGGTCGGAGAGTTTCGGTAAAATGTTAGCCTAAGCTGTGTCGTCGCGTACGCGTCGTCAACATATCCGCCTCTCCTAATCGTAAAAAACTACAGCATCACTGGAAAAAATATGGATTTAACATTCGCCGCTTCAACAACATCATTCCTGTGACAGTTTAGGTAAGTGGAATACGGTTAGGTAGTTTTAATCTGCAAGTTAGCGAACGCGAGTCAGTCGGACGCCACCCTACTGTTATACTCAGGAAGCAAAGAGCGTAACGGGAGGACTCATGAGAAATTACCACCAAAAAGTGACGTCATCATCGAGAATCTATGGCTGAGCAGCCTAGGAGTATTTTAACTGATTTAACCAATAAAATGGTCTTAAATTGCAAAATTCATCTCTAGCGTATAAATGAATTATGATATCATATACTAATTTAGCAATTATCTATAGAAAATTGCAGTGCATGTTAGTTGAAACTTTCACAGCACTAGCGCTCAATTTGTTCCTTTTCGGCGACCTAATTTAACGTCTTTTTCATGATGGAGGCCTTATTTGCACTTCATATTCAGTTCACAGTGCTCTTCACAGAACATATTTATTCCTTACCAACAAAAATATAAACACCATTATAGCCAATTCTGTACGCAAGAGAAACCACAGTAACAGTTGGCCTAGTGCACGAAATTTCTGTACTTGGCGACAACATTTTACGATATTTTGCAGCTCAAGTAGCTGGCCAGTCATGAGCGGGAGATTGAATGGAATAAATCGAAAAAATACGGTGATATGTTCAAGAAAACAACATACGAAGGTCTGAGGTCACACACTCAAATACTTCGACTCGTCGATGTGATGTAAATTTGCAACGTGCGTCCACGGCTAAGTTTTATTTTAGTCCTATTGTGTCCTCCCGTTGCATTCTTTGCTTCCTGGTTATACTGCTGTAACGCGCGCAGCGTATAGCAGCTGATTTTTTTTTTTTGCTGATTACCGAGCAGTTGTATGGTTTCTGCGCATCTATATAGACTAATTGCTTTAATATTAGGTCGCCGGAAGGAAAGTAATTTCTTTTCCTTTAATGTTTCTTTTACCAATCTTGTTTAAAAGTTCTTCTATCTCGGCGTTCCATCGCTCGCATCATAGCCAATTTTTGTTGCAGCGGTTTAAAACTGTAGAGGATATCAGATCACAGGTAGAAGACGAAAATGAATCGAAAACATTGCGATTTTCACTCATATAAATCCATCTTTAGAATGCCATAGTACTCTCGATAAAACTCACTTGATTTATTGCATTTTAAAGACGATAAACTTGGCTCTAAAAGTTCATTTGATACATGCGGACATTTGCCGGTTGAATTCATCTGCTCTTTTACAAGCCTTTTAACTAATCAGAGAGCTAAAAACGTTCGTAGATACCTTGATACATGTTTTTGCGCAACTGTAACGATTGTAGGACATGTAGGACACTCTGGAGGACCAAATGAAATTATG
>LQNS02278089.1:8508970-8525287 GCA_001587735.2 Parhyale hawaiensis | reverse complement strand
ATCACACATCGAGTCTCGGTGTTGAAGAACAAGTGTGGTGTCTCCATGCTAAAATATGAAAGTTTCACGAGTCTGTCTGAAAGGCCTTGCAAAGCCGTGAAAGTTTCACGGGTCCAGCTAGTTTCTATCAATATACTATAAGTCCCTTGTTCTTTTCTCAGTGACATCGTTCTGCTCAGAAAATGAACCTCAAGCCTATTTACAGTAGACACTAAGATATCACTGTTAGATCTTGTAGATGTTATGCCAGTAAAATTTTCGCCTTTGTATATCATGATATAGACATTAAGACGACATAAAAAACAAAATATAGTAGTTTCACTCTTCGAAAGTACTTCTCTCATTTCTCTTCTTCTATATATATAAACCTTCATTAAGGCCGCATCAACACGATCGATCTTTTCGTCGAAGTTTGTGATCGTAGAACGATTTTGATCGACAAACACACGCGGCGAGCCTTCGAAGTTTGCGTTTTTTGTTTGCCAACAGTGCTGGAAAACTTTGAGCACGAACACGCGGAGTTTGTCAAACAAAAAATTCGCAAATCGTATTTCGCTCTGTGAATATATGTATCTGGCTTCATTATATTATTTAGTAATTAAAGCATCATTCTTCAATTTAAAGTAACCCGCATAGCGAATTTTTTTTATGTTTGATTTGAACTTCTGTACAGCGGGAAGCATTTAGCAACTATATGTTGCCAATTAGTAATAACTGTAGCATATTCCTCAAGATACGTCAATACCTTCTTTTTTTTCATTAGTAAAACCTGCAATGGAGCAAGAGTTACATTTTAATGGAAGAAACGGATGTACACAGTGTCAATTGCAATAGAAATTTATAAATAAAAAATGAGAAATTATTTTTCTATTGTCTGCATCTCCGCATGTGAGGGGATACCAGTGAGTGGATTTTTAGCTATACTTTTCGCCAGTCTATATAAAGTTTTACCCGCCAATCAGCATCTACAACTAAAATAAATATCTGACCGATAAAGTGAGGGCGGAATATCGATTACTAGTAATGGAATGCTGACTTCGCGCATAGTGACCTTGAAGTCTTCGTGGCTTCTGTTTTTGATGCCGTTGGGACAAGGAAGCGAAATGTTTGTGTATTTGTTTGTCGATTTTTGTATTTGTGATTGATGAAGTGATGGATGGTGTAGACACGGCTTAATTATAAGCTGCATTTCTCATCGTCTGAAGATAACACTTCTGTAGCGTGACCCGTGGCTGCTCTATAATCCACCAAGTTTCTACTCTGTCTTATGCGATAGCTTCACCACAATATACACCAGACTAAGTTCAATTTTTCAATAATCGATTCTTGTTGCCGAACTCCTCTTTTCTTTTAGTTTACGTGATATCTTCAAACATCATGCTTTCACTTTAAAAATTCTTTAGAATGATGCTGTCCAGGGGTGTGTCGCAGTCAACATTTTTTGGTTACCGGTGCTAAACCGGTGACCCAGCCAGCCATAACTCGGGTCACAATCATAGCTCAAATGACGACTGCGACGCGGGTTACGGTGATATAGGTCACCGAGCACAAACGCCTATTTTTAATGAAAGGCGCACATAATTCATTCAAAAACGCAACAAATAAACTCCTTACACCAGAATAAATAAATCAGATCAGTTACCTGAAACTTCGATTCACAAAATTTCGAATAAAACAGAATTTTATTGTCGTTGAGTTTACACCGTTCGTCGCTAGATGGCACTTTCACAACCACTTTTCAGGTTACGGTAAGCTTTTATCAGGGCGCGGTAGCCCGGTTTGGGCGTGATTGCGACACACCCAAGCTAGAGCAGCTATCTCATATTTGGAGTGTCATGCAACACCAGAAATGTCAATATTCTCAGATGTAGAAATACGAATGTACGTGGAAACTGAACTTCCTGTCTTTGCATTGAATCTGATTAAAAATCTTTTCAAGAGCGAGCGAAAAGAAGACGGCTATTATTGATCTTCCTTCCAGCGAAAGTAGAACTTCAGGTATCTCAAACTTTCCTCTAGCTAATACTAAAAAGCGTAACGTACAGACACAGGGACGGACGTACAGACGGATGGAGCCTCAAGCAGCATAATATTATAGATTTACGGCCGTATAGAGCCGTAAATATACACGAAATGAAATAATCACGTAGAGCCATACAGGTGCAGTATACACAATACGAGACAATCAGGATATGATTACCTCCGCCAAGGAGGTTATGTTTTCGTCGTGTTTGTCTGTCTATCTGTCTCTCTGTTTGTCGTTTGTCTGTCTGTCACCAAGATAACTCAAAAAGTATGAACCGATTTGGATGAAATTCACAGGGATTGTTAGGTATGTTAGGAGGAACAGATGATTAGCTTTTGGTGAAGATTTGTCCATCCGTTTGTTTGTTTGTCTGCGTCATTTTTCTCGATGCCATAACTCAAAAAGTTAAGAATGGATTTTCATGAAATTAACATGAGTTGTTAGGTATATAACAAAGAGTAGATGACCAAATTTTGATAATGGTCCGTTTGTTCGTTCGTTTGTCACTGTTTTTAATTTTATGCTTGTTAGCACAATAACTCAAAAAATAATGAATGGATCTGTATGAAATTTATAGGAGTTGTTAGTAATGCTAAAAGACATGAATGATCAAATTTTGGTGCAGATCGGTTAGTTCGTTTGTATGTTTGACTCATATTTGTCATAACGTTTGTTAACAGTATAACTCAAAAAGTTATGAGCGGATCTTCAAAAAAATTGAACAAGCTGTTATTAATATGAAAAGGCACAAATGATTAGATTTTGGAGTTTATGTAAAGAAAATTATGGTTTCAGAGCCAATTTGAATTTTTGCTACCGTTGGCTCACTTGGCGTATGCGCTCTCAGAGTGCTCTAGTTGTACATAAATCTATAAAATGAGTCAACAAAGTTTCATGGTTTCTGTCAATGATACATGTACCACGCTGCAGTGTTGCCTTCTCATGACCAGCACACCAGTGTTGCCATATGAGCTATATCACCAGCAGCGCAGCCCACTCATAGATTAACACCTCATTAATATTAGAGGGACACAAAACTCATCACCAATTCATTGTGTATTTGCATCACCACCACACCAGGTCCGCTGATCCACTAATGGGAGCACAAATTAGAGCGACAGAGCGGCGCACCTTCCGACATAATTAAGTTTGGTCGCCATTGTTGCCTTCGAAATTAAGTCATTAGACTGCTACGTTTTGGTCATTGCCGCCTTTACACGAATTGTTTGGCCGATTGCTACGCTGCACTAATAATTACAAACGGAAGGAATATGAAGCCTTAACCCTTTTAAACATGACATTTGAGTGTTTTTTTTTTTTTTTTGTCATCGAAGCTTTTTACCAATGGGACTTTTTTCTCCCCGGCTCTTTTTCCACCGAGGCTTTTTCTATCTGGGCTTTTTACATGCAGGCTTTCTACCTACCGGAGTTTTTTCACGGAAGGCTTTTTTCAGCCGGGTCTTTTTTTCACCGGAGCTCTCTTCCTCCAGGCTATTTTCCACCGGGGTTTTTCCGCTGAGCACTTTTGTCCACTGTCGCAATTTTCCAGCTAAATATCGACCTGTCTCCTAGCTAACCACGTAGTGAAGACGTTTCAAAGGATCTTTAGAGAGCAATAACTTTCTTACATCAGATCAACATGGCTTCCGCCATAAACGATCTACCACTTCTCAGATGCTTGAGCATAATGACTCTATTCTAGACCTGCTGTGCCGAGGCTAAAATGTGGACGAAATAAATTTAGATTTCGCAAAAACATTCGAAAAAATTTGTCCCGTGGAATACTATTGCCCAAAGCTTCCAATATGGGAATCCGTGGTAAATTTCGTCGGTGAATCGAAGCATTCCTGACTAACTGAAAATAAAGTGTTATAATGTATAAATAACAGGAATGCCTCGTGGCGTAAGACCATCACCCGCGGTAGGGGGAAAATTCAACGCCGTTATTTTTTATGGCCAGCTAATTTTAGTGTTTGGTATTGTTTACATCTAAGTCAACGCGCCTGACTCCCTACAAAAAAAAATTGCGAACATTGCTCAACTCCTTCTGCCTCTTTTTGGTAGAGTTTCAGATTCAACGCCGTCATTTTCGATGGCCATCTAATTTAACATCTTTGCTAATTTTCACATCTCAGACAGCCCACCTGACTGCCTGAAAAAAAAAAATCATTTTTATAACACAATTCCTTCTGCTTCATGTTGGGCGGACAGTGAACAAAATTCATCGCCACCAAATTTAACGGCCAGGTAATTCTAGTTTTTTGGCATGGGTCACATCTAGGTCAACCCACTCTTTGCAAAAAATTATGAACATTGCTCAACTCCTTCTACCACTTTTTTAGGTTGACAGAGAAACATGTATACAATAGGTACTTAAATCTTCTACGAAAACATTATCACCTCTTTCACTTCGTTCGCGGGTGATAACAGAGTGTGCAACCAGGAGGCGGTACTGAGTGTAGCCCCACAAGTGATTGATTGTTTGAGTCCAAATGCAGGATCTTTAATGGAGGTACAGCGGGATCGCCACATGGTACGGTTCTGGGGACCCGTCTCATGGCCCGGGACCAGGGACCAGCCAAATGACCCGGTACCGGTACCTGTCAAATGGTCAGGTACCCGGACCTTTAATAATAATAACCCAATACATAACCCGGTACCGGGGACCCGCCACGTCACCCGGTACTGATAACCCACCACATGACCCGGTAACGGAACCCGTCACATAGTCGGATACCAGAGACCTACCACATAATCCGGTACTTACCACATAACCCACCACATGACTTGATACAGGGGACTCGCGACAAGACCCGGTACCGAGGACCACCTCATGAACCGACACCATGGGCCCGCCGCATGGCCCGGTACCGTGGGCCTGCCGCATGACTAGGTACCTTGGGCCCGCCGCATGGCCCGGTACCGTCGGCTCGTCCCATGGCTCAGTATGGTGGGGCCGCAACATGGCCTGGTACTGGGGTCCGCAGCACGGCTCGGTAGTGTGAACTCGCCACATGGTCCTGTACCGTGGGCCCGCATCTTGGCCGGTACCATGGGTCCGCCACATGGTCCGGTACCGTGGGCCTGCATCATGGCCCGGTACCGTGGGCCCACCGCACGGCCCGGAACCGCGACGTCTCACTCTCGCTCCCCAATCAATAGACACAAACACTGAGCTCTGATTCCAGGCCAGGAATCAGGAACGGGATTGGGGCGGCAGGATGGTGGGAATTCACTCACTGACACAAACAAACACACGCACGTATCCACTGCGTTGAAGGAAGAAAGGCAAAGGGAAGTAACTGGCTTGACTTAGTGTTTTTGTTAAGCAGTCTGGAACTCCAGATGATAATAATAATGATAATATTAATTTATTGAAACTTGCTGGACAATCAAAACCTTGCATATTTTTACAGCATGAAAGATAAATGAGATCAATTATTATAGGAAACACAAATATTATTAGTTCAACACACTATTGGGGCAAAATAGAGTTACCAAAAAACTTTCAGCAGTCATTCGCAACCTACATTTCGCCTCACGCATACGTGCTACAGAAACAGTCCTGCCGGGAATCTGCGGGAACTACTCGGTGAAAGGGCGCGGGATTACTGCTACTTCCTACACCCCGATACCATTGTCATACTCTCCTCCTCCGTGTCCCCGCCGGTGCCTCCAAAAGACAAAACGAAGCAAAAGGCATGCGGCAGGTCAAATATACAGTAAATCCTACGCAATAGAGAAGACGCTCAACCGCAAGTACATCTTTCATGTCACTGAATAAGAGAAAAATTGTGGGTAATATAACAGGCAAAAAACTTTAAGGCAGGGCCAGCAAAATAAATTTAGTTAGTTAGCTAGTTAAACATTTAATGAGAAATTAGAGCACTATGAGAGCCCATACCTCTGCCAAGCGACGCAAGTTTATCAAATAATTTAAATTGTTTCTGAAACTAGGATTTCCTTTTCATCAGCACCAAAATCTGGTCATTTGTGCCTCTTGACAGTAGTAAAAACTTCTGTAATTTTCTTGAAGATCCGTCGGTCACTTCGGATAAATACTAAGACAAACGTCAGTCAAACACTCAAACTAGCGGGCCGATCACCACCAAAATTTTGTCATTTGCGCTCTTTTAACATTTATAACTATTTTTGAAAATTTTATATAATCATATCCGTTCCTAACTTTTCGAGATACGTTGCTGATAACCATTAGTCAAACACCAAAATTTGGTCGCTAATATATCCTTTAACATTACAACACTTCCTGTAAACTTCACGAAGATTCGTTCATAAATTTTGGAATTATGCTGTGGACAAATATATAATCAATCATAGACTCAAGCAAACCGGTGAACAGGTCCTCATAAATATTATCATTTGCTCCTGGTAACAAATCTGATAATTCTGAAAAATCTAATACAAATCCATCCGTAACTTTCTCAACCATGGTATGTACCTATAAAAAAAGCAGACAAACAAACAAACAGTTCACCCAAAGTTAATCATCTGTTCTTCCTAATATGCCTAACAATCCCTATAAATTTCGTAGATATACTTCCATACCTTTTGAGTTATCTTGGTGACAGATAGACAAACTCGACAAAAAATAACCTCCTTGGCGTAGGTAATAATAAACGTTCACCCAAAGAAGTACCTAGGTGACCCAACCAAACTCATCACACTAATGCATTTTGCTATGTGTGCTAAACATAGTAACCACAGACAGCTCTCATATTTTTGTACCGAATACCTCAATCGAAAATAACTTTATTTTTAGCACTAAGGGATCTAGTGATGTCTACCATGTTTAATATGAAGAACTACCTTCTTTGGTCATCACAGTGGAAAATGGTTAGTTGACGTACTTGGCAACAGCTGCAAATATTTCGGTGGGTGCAATAATACAAAATAAAAAGCTTTTCTCCCCAGCAGCTATATTTAACATTCACAGCAATGTACGCTGTATGTCCGGCCATAGTTTTATGCTTTACATGAACGTGAATTGAGGAGTAGTTTCCACATGCTTACAGTATTCGAATGCTCAGTAGAGCAATGGTAAAAGCAGACGTTAGAAAGCACTGCCACACGTGTACGCACACCTCAAATATTGGATACGCAATATTCCAATGTATCCAACTCATAGCACGATACACCACCTCAAGTATACGTAGAGTAAGTACACTTAGTATCCGCAGCATTCCAGCGTATCCAGCTCATAACAAGCTACGCACACCGCCTCGCGTGTACTCCTTAATGTCAGGTGCGTCAGCAAGTGTCACATCACAAGGAGGGGTAATTGGGACTCGTGGGAATGAGAATGGGAATGGGAATGGAGACGCCACTTCAGACGGCTCCATGAAGCGGCAGCCTGGACTGAATTACCAGGGACAGGGTGAGCGGCCGCTGGAGGAGGTCATATGAGAAGCTCCCGAATATTGTGTTTGACATCAATTGATTGCCTCCCCGGCCTGTTTGCTGTCAGGTACACGTTCCCTCAGGGGAGCTTGTTTATGCAATATACTGCATGTAGTTAGTGTTCCTCTTACTTACAATGAAGCTACGAGACCTTCTGCTTAGCGCCACTAAACAACAGTATGCAGTAATAAATTAGTAGACATGCTTGCCGAATCAGCAAAAATTCGGCTCCAGCAACGAGCTGGAGTTACACACAGAAACACTATCCGTCGAAGTGAAGCAGCGAGAGCCCATTCTTTGTATTACTGATAATAAAAAAAAACATTTTTTTTAGCAGAAAAGAGGAAGAGAAAACTAGCGGTGGTTCAAAATATACACGCACTACTGCTAACAGCACTTCATAATTCATAGTCTGCCCAGGAACTCCACATGTGTTTGCTAATCTCTCGAAGAAAACTTACCAGGGGGAAGTTAGTAAAACTTTGTGCACGAAAAATATTCTTAATTGCGCAAACGTATGTATCGTGCGAGACAAGAACCACCTGTACTAAGAACGGTACAACATGTATTAAGACCAGTACCGCTTGTATAAAAACAGTACCGCCTGCATTAAGACCAGTAACGCTTATATAAAAACAGTACCGCCTGCATTAAGACCAGTAACGCTCGCATAAAGACCAGTGCAGCCTGCATGAAGACAGTATCGCCTGTATTAATACCATTACCGCTTGTATAAAGGCCAGTCTCGCCTGTATTATGACCAGTATCACCTCTATTAAGAGCAGTACCGCTTGTTTAAATACCAGTACCGCCTGTACTAAGATCGGGACCGAGTGTAGTAAGACCAGTACCAGCTGTATTAAGCAAAAATTGCGTTGGATTTCAGATCCGCATAACTCCACTCAATGAAGGGACAAACGATGTCGTTATTCATCTGATGGCGGCGAGCCAGCGCTTGAGAGCAAAAATAACTGGAACGCCTCGTAGCGTAAGAGCATCACCAGCGGTGAAGGCCAATTTCATCGCCAACATTTTTTATGGCCAGCTAATGGTAGTTTTCTAGCGCGTGTCACATCGAGCACAACCCAGCAGGCTCCCAGCAAAAAAAAAAAAATATGGACATAGCTCAACTCCTTCTACCACTTTTTAGATGGACAGACACAAAAATATATATACAAACATCTATATATGTACATACTTAAATCTTCAACGAAAGCAGTATCACCTCTCTCACTTCGTTCGCGGGTGATAAACATACAATTAGGAAGAGTCCTCACGAAAGTCACAGCTCACAACAAAACACACCGTCGCCACAACGCTCGGATAAACACTGAGCTTTCAGACTTGAACAGACACTCTTACAGGACTCAGAGTTTCGGACCCGCTCAATAACGTCGCCCATACAGCATCGCTTTCGCATTAATATAGTGAGCTGTGGAAACAGTAGGTAATTATGTATAGTATAGAACGGTAAAACTATTGAAAGGGCTAAAAATAGATATATTTATTCTTATTTCCGTATTTCATGTCTCTCCTACATGAGAATAATATACGCAGACATGTGACTATCAATTTAACCAAAGTAGAAGTATAAGGAATGAGAGATAAGTACAATCCGTTGTCCAGTAGATTAAAACTGGCTATAAGTTCTAATGCTTCCTCTTGATGGGGCACAGGCTATCTCGTTGCATTAGATGATACGCTTTTTCAAGAGTCTTCGTCTAGTTTGATAAAATGTCACCAGTGAAATCCGGTCAGAGATACTTCAAAAGCTCTTCAAAAATTACCAAAGATTGTATTTTCAAGTTTTCTGCTTCTATACTGGACATCGATCTCAGTCTTGGCAGGTGGGAAAATGGCAACACTGTACTTTCATTTAATGGGATGAACAACAAAAATTTTACGGCCGGCAATCATGACCGCTCAAGAGTGGATGCACGCACATATACAGCTCTTCACTACTACACGTACACGGGATACGTGTGGCTGACAACAGTTGTTAAAGAGAATCTGTTTACCGCTGGGCTTTCTTTCATTGAACTTATTCAAGAATCCCGCTCACAATCCTAGATCTGAAGATAGTTTTGTCCGCCAGGTTCTGTTTTCAAGCAATCAATGGTTGTTTCTTGCATGTCAGTCCATGTTATTACCGCAACTCGGCCAGTTGCTGTAGGTATTAAGCTTTATTATAATGATGTTAATGGGAGACCATCAGTGATGAGCGTCTAACTGCTGGCCAAGTTTCGGTTACAGGTCTTAATCACTAAAAGTGACTACTGTACATATTTGTTCACTTTGTATGTAACATTGTTCCAATGAAAAGTGAAGCTAAATTGAGGTACAAAATGGGTAAAATGATCATACAATGGTGAATAACTGCAGTTCATCTGCAAGCAGTAATAGTGAAAGAACATGGTATGTTTCTGCAGTGGTGTTATTTTTACATATTCTACAGTCTTATTCCAATATTGAACTGTTGAGAATAAATACTTACACTCTTGAATACAAAATATGTAAAAACTCAACGTTAAATATTAGCGTTAATATTAATGTCATTATAAATCGAAGGTCTCATGTGCAATCGGTTTGCAATTACCGACTGAAACTAGGGCCAAACCGGGGAATCGATAGCCCAAACGATAGTTTCCAGAGAGCACATAGAGCTTGTCAGACTAGATTATTTCAGTCTCGGTGAGTCGATCGAACCCACCGTGGAGGTCTCCAGCGTTGAATGCGTTCAGGAAGAATTGAGCAGCACTGCGCAGGTGGGGGCCTGCCGCGCACCATCCGTTTTTTGTTTTACTTATACATCGGCAAATTTCCGTTAAAAAAGAACCGTTCCTGGACACACTAGGTATAAGCCGTGTGTGTTTTCTGAACTTACTTTTATTTCAAATCTTACCCAAACAAAATTGGAGGCCTCGACGGCACCCCCCAGCAGATAAATTGCGGTCTTAGCTTCTGCGGGACCCTCATAGTTAATATGGTATTGCCGTTGCTGTTAAAACTATGACAACCAAAGTATGCTGCCTGCGTGTGATTTTCGTCGGCGCTATAAGAATACCGGCAACTCAGCTAATCCGGTTATACTAGTGTGCGGAGGCGGCTTCAGCTTACACGTTATTTACCTGCCCTAAAATTGTCGAAAAAACAGCTGCCACTGGAACTCTTACACTTCAGCGAGCGAGAATCGCAAAGTTGAGTGGGATGTTCAAAAACTTGAAGTCGAGGTCACAGCCTCGAAAGCATAATCGCATTAGGTGAGTTGAGTGTGTGCTGCTAGTACCGACGAAAGTCATTCAAAGGCAACCGAACTCCAAGGATAACTCTGTCTGCGTCTCCCTGTTGTCGCCCGTAGCCGCGATTTTTACTTTAGAATTTCTAGTGACAAACAAAGACTCAATCATCCCAACGAAATTGAAAAATACTTACAAGATAATGAAAAAATCTGCTGTAACCGAAGTTGTTTTTTTATGTAAAGCGAAAGTGCGAGTCAATCTGCTCGGTGTTTATTTTATTGGTGTCTGCGTTTGTTGACTCGAGTGCTGAACGGGTATGCAAGGGATTGCATATTTATAATTATTATCCAGGTGTGTTAATTACCTAATGTTATTAGGTGTCAAACTTCTCGTAGTATGTAAGTATTATTTCATCTGACTCTGCACCAAAACTCCAAACGTCCAGAAAATACTTTTTGAGAATTAAGATCCAAGGGGGGTTACAGATACCAACCCCCCCTTTCGGGTACAGCACTGATATAGGAATGTGACCCCACAGAAAAATAAACACACATTTATTTGTTTGTGGTGACACTCGATGTATAAATAAAGACATTTTCATGCATACAAAAATTTCTTTATGCAATTGTAGATATTATCAGTAAATCAGTACAAGTTAGAATAAAAAAGTTTTAGATTTAAACTCAGGCTTCAGTTTTAAGTTATTACGCTAGTAGCTGCTGAATGTTTGGACGTTTGAGATGTTGACCCGTTTCAAATTGTAAATAATGTGTAATAACGTTATGAGTTTTTACAACATTTTATAGAACATTTCTTCAGAGCAGAAGAAAATTGTCTGAAAACAAGAAAAGATGATGAAGAAATTAACCAACAACTAAAGAACGATGAGAGTGCATACCTTTGCCAAGCAAGGTAATACTACCAATAAATTCAAATCGGTCCTGATATCAGGATTCAATACTTATCAGCAACAATATTTAGTTATTTGTATCCCTTGATATTTTTAGCAGTTTATTTAACATACGTCCGTGATTTTTTGAGTCACTTTCTGGCAAACACTGAGAATAAATATAGTCAAGCACACAAACGAAATAACCGATCATCACCAAACTTTCGTCATTTGTCCTTTTAACATTTCTAACAATTCCTGCAGATTTCATGAAGATCCGTTCATCTGTTTTGAGTTATATTGCAAAAAATATGAGGTAACAAACAAACAAACGGTTCGACGGATCTCCACCAGATCAGAGCATAATTTTTTGAGTGATCTTTGTGACAAACAGAATAACAGACAGAGAGACAGATAGACAAACTCCGAGAAAAATATAACCTTGTTGAAGGAGGTAATAAATATTCCTTTCGCTGCAATCAAACATGCTTGTGTTAAACTTTCTACCATTATATACTAAAATAAGCTTGTATATATAAATATACAGTGGGATTTATGTTTTAGGTGTTTTGATAATTATTAATTGTTGCTACCTTTTTAATTAAAATTATTTGTGAGGTACCACTGAAAGGTGATCATTACTTCTCCCCAGCGTGGCACACAGACAAAAAACATACTCATGGACAGCGCTATTATTATAATGTTTGCTCTGAGGCCATCAGCACACAATGAGAAGAATTTGGGTAGCTGTCTTTTAGACACAAATTTGGGAACAGAGATATTCCATAATTCTATTTATCTGTATTCCAACAAAAGTTTATGATGCCTGTATTCAAAAACTTCACGAGTTTCAACTGCTTTCATTAGATCATTAATCTGAAATACCATTAGAAAATGAAGGTCATCTTCCCTACCTGATTTGGATACGTGGATGCTGGAGAAAGAACAAAACACGGGAGCGTCGCACACCTACACTTACTGAAATCTATCCCCACACTGACGGTCCGGAAAATTTAACGTAGCACCTTCTCTGCTAACATGATCTACTTTACCACAAAGTACCAGAATAGCATCTTCAACATATGAAGCTACTACTACTACTACTTAATTATTTATAGATATTTTTAGAGGCGAAGATTATCGGCTTAAACTAAAAGAGCTTAGTAGATAGAAATGAGTCCTGGCTATGATATTGTTATTGAATATGAAAGTACAAAACGCTGAAGAGCATATGAATATAAGTTCTCATGGTTTTTCCATTGAACTTGCACCCGGCTACCCCTGCTAACTTTTAGGAATGAGCCTGTTGGTCCGACTACTGCTGGCTATCTATTTTAATATTGAAGTGAATCAGTTCATAATTTAAAGAGATATAACAATTTCAGAAAATGAAACACCAGAAAGCATTTCTTGGGGACCTTTTCAAGGAGTACCTAAGGACGACTGGGTAAAATTTTGTTTTAGCTCACCTTAAAATCAAGAAAGCAGTAGTAGGCTACGACCCTTTATCTGAAATTTAAACTCCTGACACTGCAATTGCTTCAGTAGAGTGGGTTGGGCACAGTAGGCTAGCTACATGAAATACCGAGTTCTCCTGGGCGGCTAGAACGCATCTGATCTACTTAGTATCCGAATAATAAAAACTTGCGAGTAGTTCATTACTGCCTGGACGAACCAAGCACCAATATCCTCCAGCCTATTTCTTAAAACTGTAGGACTGGTCGAAGGATATTTCGTGTCATAGTACGTTTGGTAATGGAGACCAGCAACGTTTTATTGTTTAATTAGAGCATTGCAAAGTTGAGCGTTTCTGTACGAACCTTAGAAGAATTTTTGACTACCCTAGAACAAAAATAATTTATGAGTTTCTATCGTGGCCAAAAACTTTATGAAGTAGTTAGAAACAATACTCAAGCAGCTTAGGACTTGAAAGTTTCCACGGAAATGACAGGAATTATTTGGTGGCGCAGCAGTCACCAGATGGCGCTGTTAGGCTGCGCGCACCACAAGAACTGACGACGATCCTCAGATCGTGCAATATCCTCTTCTTATCTCACCTTGCCCCACCGTCCTTGAATCCTTGCCCCCCTTTGCCCTTTAGCTCCCTTGCCCCACCACTAGTGAACTTTAACCGAAGACCTCTCTTGGACGCATCGCAGACTTAGCTTTCGTACCCAGCATTTATTAATTACTTCCAATGAATGTGAAATAGGTGGCTCAGAAACTCTACGGAGTTTAGCACCATGTGTTAACTATCTAAACAATTTCACTCGTCATTCTGTACAATTAAATCCTGAATTATTCGAATACGTTTAGACAAAATCCTGTAACGGAAGCAGCAAATAATATGGTACATATGTTATAAATGTTTCTTTCTTTCATTAACGCAAACATATATATATATATATATGTATGGAAAATTTTGTTACTTTGTACATATCCTATCCATATCCTATGTAAAATCCTTTTTTATATATAATTCTACAGTTTCAGCATGTGTTCAGACGCACTCTGTATTTTTTTTTTACAAGAAGAAACTCCGCTCTGAGATTTTATATTGTATATCTGATGAAATACACCCTTCGGGTGTCTACTATATAATAATTCACGTCGTGTTTTTATTTATTTATATATTTATATCTTTCCTGTCACGCTCTATGGGAATAACATAGGAGAAAATTCAGATTTCAAAATGTAAAAAAAATTGGGGTACCTTGGAATCTTTTTCTTCAGTATTAGATAGGGGAAAAATAGAACTAATAAGATAGGAAAAAATTCTATTTACAAAAGGCGAAAAGAAAGTCGGAAACCTTGGAATATTTTTCTTCAGTATTAGATAGGGGAAAAATGAGGAAGCCCAAAAGACGGTGGGGGGGTTTTGGTGAAGTGTTAATTTTTTGCCGTCATTTATAATGACGGCATGGGCCACTAGTTTTTAATATAATACATCAAGTCACAGAGGAGCCATTTGATTTTTCAGTATATAGTAATTGACAAAAAAAACTTCTTTATATCATCGAACTAAACGTACCTTTCACATTTTATAGACGATATGATGTTCTCTTTGGATTTTGTTAAATCTGACAGGATGCTTCTTTCCGATTTTTTTACTATTTGATACGATGCAACCTTCATTTATTTCCAGTTCATAATATAAAACGCAGATTTCAATTTCTAATATTTTTATGAAGAGCAGCGTTTGTTCTATTACACACATGACAAGATACGCACTGATATGAGCCATATTTCCTTTGGTACCTGCGCTACAGAGCCAATTTAGTGTCTTCCCTCCGCCCAGGCAGCAAACTTCAGAACAAAGTCCCAAACCTGATCTGCCGGGCCCGATGGGACCTCTTTGGGCCCTGATAGAGTTAGCTTCGGGCCCCGGCGTGTGTATAAAGGAAGTGGCCGTTCAGGTGATGTCGGGGAAAACATAATACGCTACAGGAGCACACTGTTCTTCCCTGCATCAAATATGTCTTCTACCTGGCTTAGATGACAATGTTCGATATGTATTTCGCATTATGCACGAACCCTTGATTGATTGCTTCGTTGATGGCTATACGTTATGACTTAAGGTGAAGCGTTTTCAACTTTTTTTTTTATTTTCCATAGTGGCTAGTACGGAAAAGTTGCCAAATGGGGAAAAAAATTGTGTTTAAAGCATTTTTTCCTCGACGAATAGCTTCTACCACCCCAAGACCCTCGACGTTTGAAAAAAACTCTTCTAGGCGGATTTTTTTTTTTCCACTAAACAGTAGCTGCACATCAGAGAAACACGCAGGCAAAGTTTAAGGCAGTCAGTGCAACGCTAAGTGGGTGGAACAGGGGGATGAAAGGGGCCGGGCCTCTCATTAAGTGCTGCCTGTAGGCTTCAATATCTAGCGTCAAATAGCATTTTCCGCAGCACAGATACCATCTACATGGAGGTAGGGACCACAGCCGCCCCAACTTCTATTAAACCTCCATGTAGATGGTATCAGTGCTGCGGAAAATGCCATTTGTTGCTAGATAATCAAGCTCACAAGTAGAATTAATGAGAGGCCCGGCCCCCTTCATCCCCCTGTTCTACTTCTACCCACTTAGCGCTGCACTGGCTGCCTAAAACTTTACCTGTGTGTTTCTCTGATGAATAACTACTGTTTAGTGAATAAAGGAGCATTTATTTCAAACTTCAAGGGTCTTGGGGCGGTAGAAGATATCCGTCTAGGAAAAAATGCTTTAAACACAATTTTTTCTACCCATTTGGCAACTTTTCCGAACTAGCCACTATGGAAAATAAAAAAGTTGAAAAACGCTCCACCGTACTATACGTATCAATAAGTGTATATAATATAGGCAACGATTATTAGTAACAAATCAAATTGTGGCTGTAATTTGCTGTCGAACCTACTATGCCGGAGATATCCTTAGGGCTGCTGAGTGCGCAAAATCTGCTATTGAACGCACAATTATTACTGACTAACTTAAGACGCACTGATGACATCCAACGAGCATCTATTTGGCCCTGACGTGATCGACAGCATTCCTCTCGTCCTCTGGCAGGAATGAAGCTGTCAGTTAGGGAAAATGCCCATCCTAGTCTATGAGTGAACTCACTAAAACATTGAAGTTAACAAGATAACTAAAACAGATGAGATAAGATAACTAAAAGATAAGATAACTAAAACAGTGAAGTTAACAAGATAACTAAAACAGATGAGATAAGATAACTAAAAGATAAGATAACTAAAACATTGAAGTTA
>LQNS02278089.1:8498031-8508035 GCA_001587735.2 Parhyale hawaiensis | reverse complement strand
GAGATAAGATAACTAAAAGATAAGATAACTAAAACAGTGAAGTTAACAAGATAACTAAAACAGATGAGATAAGATAACTAAAAGATAAGATAACTAAAACATTGAAGTTAACAAGATAACTAAAACAGATGAGATAAGATAACTAAAACAGTGAAGTTAACAAGATAACTGCAGGGGGGGCTGGGCAACAAACCATGAAATGAAATCCTTGATTCTTAACACTCACCAGAACGGTCTCAGTGCTCGCTCAAGAACATCTCGTGCTGCCAGAAGCACGATGCTGCACAACCATTTGAAAAATCGTGGAAGAGTTATGAGCATTCTTATAGAATCAAAATCTTCGTAGAGGAAAAAAATCAACCGTCGAAACCACAAGAAAATGGAGTGCACTTCCTTTGAAGTCTCTGCAGTGATGAATAAAATGTAACAATTATGCTTATGTCATATTGCTCGGAGCCATTGCCAGTGCCGGGCGACTAAATTATGCCGGATATACACTAGGCATTTGCAGATAACTTGATACAAGGATGCGAGACTCGGGCGTCATTTATGCCACGGTATCTATACTACCGATTTTAAATATGTAACGAAACGGCCCGCGAGCTGATCATCCGAGCAAGCAGTAGAGCGTTGAAATGCATATGTGTCCCCGGCATAATGGTTGTTAGCCTACTCATTTCATGAAGGCCAAGCTTGACGCTGTCTAGTGAAGTATTAATTGCTCAGTATGCGTTATGATGTAATGCAAGGCATATTCTTCCATACTCTGAAACCGCCCACGTAACGATTACGAACGTAAGGCACTAATTTGACCGGTGCCGAAAGCTTGGCCAGATAAAAATAAGTCTGATGAAGTCTATCTATATCGATCAAAATTAGCGATAACTGTGCAGGAACAAATACTTGAAGAAAATCTACTTTTCTTTGAACGAAACGATGGGGGGGGGACTGACGGCCCATAATACCGCAGCGTCTCTTGTCAGTCTCCAACCAGGCAAGATTGGCAGTCCTTAAAACCAGACTGCCAATCATGATACGCGCTACGCTTCGTAGGCGAAGACAAAATTAGATTGATTACTGGTGCTAACGGAGCACATAATATGCAAATAAACAGTTCTATTATTCATATTTTTAATAATAAATATTCAGAGCTACGTCTCCCGGGATCTACTTTTTTCTATTTTCTCGCTTGTTATAAAATCTTACATTTATTAGGCTCCATTCGTCTGCTCAATAAAGTGCACTCAGAAGCGCTGTGCAATATCACCAGTGACCAAGTTCTGCATTGATTATGTAAATATGACTGCGTAAATGTGACCGGAGTTTACCCATAGTTCATTCGTATCACTACAGCTCAAAGAGTATCCGCCGGGATGTCGAGCTTTCAGCCTGCTTGTGTATTTATACTTCCGCACCCACAGCTCAAAAATCTCAATGGCAGCCCTGGCAGTGGTCTCAGAAGCGGCCCAGTACCGGAGTGACCGCTGGACAATAAAGAGGAGGGGTGTCGCTGCTGCAGTTATCCTGCTGAACTTCACAGGAAGAGTTCGTGCGGGCAGCAAGTAGCTTAACACATTATTCTGTACGCTGCAGCCAATCCATTGAGGTGGGTCGCGGGCTGTGAAACCCAAACCTGTGTCGTATTAGCTTTTGTTGCCGTTACACGCATAAAATGGATGAATGGATGCTATTGAGCGATTACCTGCCTCGCCGGTATCCCTTGTCGAAATCATTGCTACGGCTCATTGAATGTGATTGCGACACATGTTGTGAGTATTGGGTCGCCGGCGTGGAAAAAGTAAGCTTGACGTCGCGACCACACCAACTTCCCGACTCTCTTCTACCGCACTTGTCGGAACATCGGTTTTAGATTATTGCAGCCATGTACAAGAATCATGGAATGGAGCGCAACGTGGCACATGAACTTTAATGTCGACAAATGCTCAGTAGTGCACGTAGGGCTGGTGAACCCTTCCATCCCATTGAAAATGAATGGGAAGGAATTGGCTACTGTCACCCAACAACGTGACTTAGGAACCACTATTACAAACAAACTACAACACAGTCAGCAAGTTGACAAGAGTGTGAAAATGGCAAGCAGAGTACTCGGATTCANGATATCGATAACATGGAAAGAGTCCAACGCAGAGCAACGAAACTGATACCTCAGCTGAGAAACAAGTCGTATGAACGCCGCCTGAAAGAACTGGGTCTGATCTCTGTCGAGCAAAGACGACTCAGGGGGCAACTAATAGAAACATTCAAATACTTGAATGGCTTCAACAAAGTAACCTATAACGGGACTCTTTGAAAGAGACCCCAATGATCGCTTGCGAAACAACGGTCAAAAACTCAAGCATAGAGCTCGAAGAACAACCTCGAGTCAGCAGTTCTTTCCCTATTTCATAGTCAGCATGTGGAATAGACTCCCTACCGACGTTGTTGGTGCGGAGTCGGTCAACTCGTTTAAAAATCGTCTCGACAGACATTGGGAGTGACATCCTCCACAGCTAAGAACTCCTTCTCCACGAGTCGCAAGCACTTTACGGCCAAAGCTTCCCAGGCCATTTTAAGCTGAGTTCTTCTCACTTCCGCTCCATCTATATATTTAAGCTCCGCATATCATCGGCCATCGATCATGCTGATGGGCATTCATGACCATCGCTTTGGCGTAGATTCTTCTTTTTTATTTCTCCTTTCTTTTTTCTCTTTCGTATTCCATTTTTTCTCCTCTCGTTTTTCCATTCCTCTACATCCTACTAACATAATGGCAATAGCTCATAGAGGGCCGGGGAGTAAGTCCCGGTGTCTTTTTGGGAATGGCCTATTGGTTCGTCTACTGCCGCCTATCTAATCTAATCTATTGTATGTTAACTGAGGATATTCCTTAGTCACCTAGCACTACACAAGAGCACCTAGCACAGTGTAGTACCTCCTATCACCAGCTATTACCACCCAACACCGCCTGACTCTACGCTAGTGTTTAACTCTACTAAACGTCTCCTAATACCTTTCAGCACTGACTAGTAACCGCGAAACTATCTAACGCCACCAAACACTGTATGCATTAAACCACAAAACAACACTTATACTACCACCTAACACCGCCTACTAACCCCAACGCCACCTAACACCGCCTAATAACCCCAACGCCACCTAACACCGCCTCATAACCACAACGCCACCTAACACCGCCTAATAACCCCAACGCCACCTAACACCGCCTAATAACCCCAGCGCCACCTAACACCGCCTAATAACCCCAACGCCACCTAACACCGCCTCATAACCCCAACGCCACCTAACACCGCCTCATAACCACAACGCCACCTAACACCGCCTAATAAACTCAACGCCACCTAACACCGCCTCATAACCACAACGCCACATAACACCGCCTAATAACCCCAACGCCACCTAACACCGCCTCATAACCACAACGCCACCTAACACCGCCTAATAAACTCAACGCCACCTAACACCGCCTCATAACCCCAACGCCACCTAACACCGCCTCATAACCCCAACGCCACATAACACCGCCTCATATCCCCAACGCCACCTGACACCGCCTCATAACCCCAACGCCACCTGACACCGTCTCATAACCCCAACGCCACCTAACACCGCCTCATAACCCCAACGCCACTTAACACCGCCTCATAACCCCAACGCCACCTGACACCGCCTCATAACCCCAACGCCACCTAACACCGCCTCATAACCCCAATGCCACCTAACGCCGCCTCATAACCCCAACGCCACCTAACACCGCCTCATAACCCCAACGCCACCTAACGCTGCCTCATAACCCCAACGCCACCTAACACCGCCTCATAACCCCAACGCCACCTAACACCGCCTCATAACCCCAACGCCACCTGACACCGCCTCATAACCCCAACGCCACCTAACACCACCTAATAACCCCAACGCCACCTAACACCGTACAACGCCCCCTAACACCACCTTCCAGGTGGCCGGGCCCCCGACCCCTACGCTGGCACTCTGCCAAGTCCGGGGGGCGCAGCGCCCGTCCTCAGGAGCCTGCAAGCGCCTGCGCTATAGCGTTATAGCAACGCCCTTGACTCTCTTTAACGCTAGCCTAGCGCCCATGCTACGTCTATAGGACGTGCTGGATGTAAGTGTATTAGGGCTCCCGTCAACTACAGTATGAAAATTGCTCTTCTAAGATCAGCAACGAAGTAGCTGCCTTAGCGTGCAAGAATGTCATCAAAACTGGAGTTTGTGTGCTGCAAGAGCACACCAAGGCAGGCACTTTACTTTGGTGCACGGGAAGGCGTGCTGGTGTTGAGACGCTTTTCTCAGTGTATAGCTATGGAAGCAGAAGCCCGGTAACGAACCGTCCCGACTATAACAACCGTTCCGTTGGGTAAGGTGTGGAAGTACAGCCACACCGTGTTCAAGCGAGTGAAAATATAGCCTATACCTATATATCTCAGTCTCGTTATATGCGAGTCCGTTATGTGCGAATTCGCTTATATTCGAACGGACAGGTGTGAGCGCTGGTGCTCTTTAAGAGAGAAAAACTTGATCATAATATAACTTGCTAGTTGTGTGGATGAAGTAATGCCACAATATTGTATTTTGCTTGGTTTTCTTTTATTTGCTCTGTGTTTTTGTATACCGCGTAGAATAATTGTAGTAACATACCATTTCTGTTGTGCTTAAGCACTGCTTCAGTGCAGTGGTATTTATAGGAAAAAGTGGCTGAGTTACCATTTAGGAGGTTTACAAGAGAGGTATGGAACGTAACGTCCCCCTAGTATAATGTACATACCTATATTCGATACAGGAGAATTCACTGTATGCGAGCTGCTTTGGGGCCGTAACCCTTGTATGTGACGAGAACGAGGCGTATGTTGGTAACACGTTACTACTGTAATGTCTATTTAGCTTTACCAGTAATGCGTCTCGCACAACCCATACTCATTTGCTGGAATATTTTATAGCTCACCTCAAGAAGATCTGACGGAGAAGAAATGGCTATGACAGCTCCCCGTCTTTCATGCCGGGGACACGGTTTTGAGGCTGCGGTGCAACCTGAGCTTCATCTTCAATATCATAGACTCCTTTGCTCCTTTATTCCTTTATTGTTCTCAAAACATATAAAACATACAATGTACGGTATAAAATTTACAATATGTCAACAGACAGTGAACCTCATAATGCGTAGACAGGCAAACTGTCGCCATTTTGTGAGAAGTTTGAGTGTAGAGATTGCAGGTTTTACGGTGTATTTGTTTCTCCTACACTTGTAAAACACTTTTTTGTCTCTGGCTAATACCGTCAGAAATCGAGGGGTACTTTTGAATCCATTACCACCTAGAGCAGCACTCTGAGAGCGTATACCTCCGACATGTAACGCGATGGTAACGAAAAATTAAACTTGGCTCTAAATCCAAGATTTTACTTTAATCATCACTAAATTTTGGTTATTTGCTCCTTAAACCATTTCTTACAAAATATCATGTTTGTGACTTTATGAGTTATATTGTAACAAACAATAAAAGAAAACACCGAAACAAACACTCAAGCAGGTGAGTAAATCATCAAAAACATGTGTTATTTATTCCTTTTCACCATCCTAATACTTACTTTACATTTCATAAAGATCCGTTCATAATTTTTGGGGGGTTTTGATGATGACAAACAGAGAAGTGGCACGCGTCATCACAAAATTTGGTCATTTACTTCCCGTAATATTGCTAAGACTTCCTAAAAATTTCATGAAAATCTGTTGCTAACTTTCTGAGCTACGTTCCAAGCAAAAACTGGTAGACAACAGACACATCAACGGTTGAACAGAACTTCACCAAAGGTTAATTATTTGTCCCTCCTAATATCCCTAGAAGTTTTTGTAAATAATAATAAGCTCATGTATTTCTCATCTGGAAGTTGTGTCCAACAAGGTTAGGACACAGTATCCTGAGGTTTTCATGCTTAGTACTAACATAAGAATAATACTAAAAAGTAACATAAGAGACAATTGGTATTAAATTAGCAGTGAATTTACTAGAACAAGGCTCGCATCTTAATACGGAGATAATACTGACACTATTTTCCGTTAAGAGGGGCGTTGGTTACACAGAAGTGATATGAATTTTTTTTTTAGATTATGAAATACAGTATGCAGCCTAAAGTGAGCTAGGGCGAGTAGTTGCGGATAAAAAAAAAAGAAAGGTGCAATGGGAAACTTAGAATATATAGACCAGCTAACCATATTCAGGAGTGAGTGAGAAACAGACATGAATTCCAAGAAATAGCTACTAATGCTAATAATGGAAATGTCATACAGATCCGTCCATATCCTTTTGAGTGACAGATACACAGACATGTGTGACAGACTCTGACGAGACATCGCCCCGTCAGCACCTTTCTGCTCGCCTGGGAATGTGGTGTTGGCTGTCGGGACAGTTATTAACAAGACTGTGTTCTCGGTATTCTCAATTTCAGGAGCTCTCAGTGTCAGGAACTTTTTTTTCAGGACTCTCTGTTTGAGAGTTCTCTATTAGCAGATGACTCTAACAGAGCCTATTGACTGTCGCTCGTTGCCTCGAGGTTTGAAGTACGCTTCCTAATCAGTGAGGTAAAGTCTTGTCATGCTTGGGATAACAGAGTCTGTGTCTTTGGCATTATGTACAATTGTACATTCCACTGGCATCCCAGTAGAAGCGTGTGGCTAAGCTAACTTTACTTTTACCCTGTAATGAGAAAAAGTAAAGTGAAATGAACATCAGCCTTGGCCTGCTACCAGTGGTGTAGCTGGGGTTCTTCGCCCCCGGGCACCAAGCTAATTTGAGCGCCCCACCCAGTGTTAAAACAGATAATGTGTTCGATATGTCTCATGGAATCGTTGCCGAACATTCTAGAAACGCGAACAATAGGTACCTAGTGCAATAATACCTATTCTCAGGGGCGGGTGCGATTTTATTTATAGCGCCAGCGTAGATGCGTCCCAATTTTTCGTGGACCCTTTTTCCGCGCCCTTACACCACTGCAGTAGCGGGAGTATATTCTTAAAGCGCCCCTGATAATTATATTGCGCCTTGAACAATAAACAGTTCCGAACAGCTGAATACACATTTAAAAAGGCCAGAAACATGTTTCTTGCTATTGCAATTTTAACCCTTCCACCCCAAATGTATCCTTGTTCTTTCACTGAAAATTTAAGTTGTTTGAACCAGAGTAAGTGTTTTTTAGTAATTTTTCTCCCAGAGAGCCCAATTTCCGAAGTACTCACCAGTATACCATTTATATATAAAGTATAAATACTTCAAATAGAAGTCGACACGAGCTAATTAAAATTTGACGCTTCGGGAGTTTTATCCCATTTTCAAAAACATAATAAAATCTTGAGGATATCTAACAATAAAATTTTTTATTTTATTTAAGAGGACCTAAAATGTGGTGGTGCTAGCGTTGTGGGACCTAGAGGGCGAATGACCACGGTGCGATATGGGGTCCTTATATAAGCGTCGAGCGGCACAGGAAGCGGAGGAAAACGAGCGAGTGCAGTCGGAGGAAAAAGTGTCAGCCATGGTTGTGACGAGTGGTACAGCTACAGTCATCATATAGGGCGGGAAAAGAACATGTACAGTCATGGGGGGGAAAGTCCGTCCTGCACAAAGAGCGGACAAACCAAGCCGTGAGCAGGTTAGTCAGTCGGGGATAGTGTGAAGAGGTACAGCTGAGGTCATAATGTTGAGGTTAGGTCTTGTTCTATGGATATAAAGGGATTCTAATGTTGTGAGTTCGATTGGATTGGAGGAGGCAATGATTGAGAAGTCATTTTTGCTTATGGGATGGTCATTTTGCTCAGCATGTAGACGGGGAGCTGAAAATAAATAAAATAAAAAATTTTATTGTTAGATATCCTCAAGATTTTACTAGGTTTTTGAAAATGGGATAAAACTCCCGAAACGTCAAATTTTAATTAGCTCGTGTCGACTTCTATTTGAATTTTTGTAATTTACCATTGGGTATAAATACTTTAGAAATTAAGTCAATCTAATTTAGTTGAGTACTCCATGTATCCGTACCTATGTCCGTACTCGACGTTTAAGGGTTAACCAGATAACAAAAACAAAACAAACAAACATTTATTATCACGTATACAGGGTACAGTGGATATACCTATCGAGGTTTTTTTTAGCCTTAATTCTAGAATTTTGAAGAACTGGTATTGTGAAGAACAGGGTAAGCAGTCCGTGATGAAAGTCAATTTAGGATCCCTCCCCGTGCTTCGCCTGGCCTTCTCGATGCTGGAGTGCTCCACGCAGTGCAAATCCGTAGCGTGCCAAAAATCTTAAGATCTTCGAAATAGCCTAATGAGTCTCAGCCTTGTGGGAATTTTTTTTTTTTTTTTTTTTTTAGTTAAGAGGCTGCTCTTCAAAAACTTTTCCCATGGCGCCCCAATGAGGCTAGTGAGCTTTTGGCGCACTAACCCAAGAGGGCGCACTGACCCAAGGGGGCGCACTGACCCAAGAGGGAGCACTGACCCAAGAGGGCGCACTGACCTAAGGGGGCGCCCTGACCTAAGAGGGCGCACTGACCCAAGAGGGCGCACTGACCCAAGAGGGAGCACTGACCCAAGAGGGCGCACTGGCCTAAGAATGCGCACTGGCCCAAGAGGGCACACTGACCCAAGAGAGCGCAGTGGCCCAAAAGGGGCACTGGTCCAAGGGACGCACGATGGTACATGTGCCCAGCCTCGCTAACTGCATTAAATGACTGCAAGCGTATTTTACGTTTTTGCAGCATTATATAATAATCCGGTCTCAGTTTGGCCCGCGCTAGATGCTGCCCCGGGGGCAGATGCCCCCCCCCCTCCTTAGTCACACCGCTACCTACTACCCGAACGGATCCAAGTATTTATCTCCTCATTGAAGGTTATCAGCAGTTAACCCTATTTGATGTCAAACTTCAGGTCCACTTAAGCAATAGTTTATTTATTTATTCATTTATTTATTAAGGCGGTATGTAATTCAGCAGTGTCTCTATAAAGTGTTCATAACTCACTTTTCATCTTTGCTCTGTTATTCATTAATTTTTCGATAACTTATGATACTTCTCCCTCATATTCGACATTCATTTTCAGAACATGATGTTAAGCTATGTAGTGCACGCAGCAGAGTTTGAAACAGTTGCTGTAGGACGATGACGATGCATGACCGATAAAAGTTAGGGGGAAATCGTTTCGTCTGGCTTACGATCTAATAGAGCTGAAATTACTGTCAAAATGAATGTAATGTTACGCGTGATTGAATTCTTCTTCTGCTTAGTACGACTACAGTACCGTCATCTGTATCTCGAATTGAAAGAAAGAAAGAAAACTCATATATTTCTCCCCGTAGGAAGGTTTTCATACAATAATACTAATACAATAATAGTTCTATTATAATACATGTACAGTACACTAGTGTAAAATTTATTTATTTATTTATTTAGCATTTATCCCTGCACAGGCGGAAGGTGTTCTTGGATTATTATATTACAGTTTACAGTAAAAATTCTGTGTACAATCACTTCCCGGCAACACTAGAGCTACAAATTCACAACCTTATCTGCATGGCTTAGTGCTACTACATACCAAACGAGTTAAGGGGACCGCCCTAATTCCCCGCAAACCCCTCCATCCACCATCCGTCCCGAACGAAACCCGAACCATACCTGCAAAACCAAAAATAGAATCAACCCCGTCCCCGGCAACAACCCCCCCCCTCGTTTTCCCCCCAGCGGCGACCCATGGTAAACCAGTCCACTCGCAAAATAAGCCCAAGGCTCCCACAGCTTCCACGCTAGAATCAAAACGAAGACAGCCCCGCATAGCCAAAAGGCGCGCCCACAAACCGTAAGACCCCTGTCAGACGAGCGGGTTTTGCCCGCTGGCGGTCAGGCCGCCTTTACCATGTCACACGGGCGGGTCGGCCGCTACTAACCCGACGCGGTTTAGTAGCGGCCAACCCGCCCGTGTGACATGG
>LQNS02278089.1:8466680-8489099 GCA_001587735.2 Parhyale hawaiensis | reverse complement strand
CCCCTGATGTAACTTGCGTCCAGGCACTCGTCTCTCCTTCAAGTTTGACTCGCTGCTGCCGACCCGTAAGCCATGCTCTGATCCATCGTAAATAGTCTCCCCGGGTGCCATGAGCTTCCAATTTTTTCATTAGCCGCAGATGGGGGACCCCAGGGTACTTGTGTAGGTTACCTCAGCCATCAGCTAGGCCTTTGGGAAGCCTTTCTTTTGTGCCCACTTTGCTTCCTTCCCAATTTCAGACTCCTACTTGCTCAGGTTTTATTCTCTTCTTTCCTGACTTGCTGTTCCCATGCACATTGATCCTTGATCCTGAAGTGGGAACACCTTTATGCATGGGTTTCCCATTTCTATCAACATAGCCTACTAAATGTCCCTTGCTCTTTCCTCTGTGATGTCGTTCTGTTCAGAAATGGAGGCTTAAATTTTCTGCCTATTACCAACAACTACAGTAAAACCCCTCTAATTCACACAGCACGGGGGGAAGGGGGTGACGGATTAGCGAGGATTTCGGATTACCGAGGTACTTACATATCCGAAAAAACCTCTTTATTCCGCACTAATACGGATTATAAAGAGATTGTTCGTACCTTCTGCGCAGCACCTCGCGCAGATTTTTCGCTCATTACCTCTTTTATCCGAAAAATGAGAAGCGTCTTGCACGGATTACAGAGGTATATGTGGGATCTCCGTACTTTACCCCATTAATCCAAAAAATGCTCACTTGTTCAGATAGCATTTCAAACTATAATGAGATGTTCGGATTAGGGAGGGTTTCGGATTATTGGGGTGCGGATTAGAGGGGTTTTACTGTAGGTGTAACTAGCTAAATATTTAAATCTTTGCCATACTCTGCAGTCTAGAGTAGTGACACAACAGTGGAAAAATCACACCTAGGCTATGCATTCACCACATGCTGCAGTCTGGCTCAAATCCTCAGCTTGTGACTACTCTGCAACTTTGAAATATGGTTAGCTTGGTTATAAAGTGTGGTAGAGTAGCCACTCATCCAGATCTTCAACAGTCAAGCCACGGCCAGACTCTTGAGACTACCTATGTCAGGAAGCACAGGTTGTGACACTCGCAGGCCAGAATGTAAAGTGTGAGAGAAAATTCAAGTATCTATTGTGACATGTTTTCCTATTTCTGTGACTTCCTGAAGATCTTGCCAGTGTATATAGTTGCAGTTTTCTCTATCTTTTCTTAACATTTGGGTGATGGATTACCCAACTGTGTTATTTATGGACCTATAGATATGTTGCAGCACAATGGTGGAAAAATAACAATCTTCAGGTCACATTCACCAGACTGCAGTCTGGCTCACTGGATAGTTACTACTCTGAGCTGGTCACAGAGTAGCTATAGCAAACAGCTCATCAAGATCTCATACAATTAGGTCACTCTGAGAGCAAGACTAGGTTGATGTGTTAAATAATATGTAATACTGATGACAGTGTCAATGCTTGTAATAAATACATTTTCTCATCCGAGTGCCACTAAGATCTGCAAGACTGCAGATTACATAAGATATGTGAATGGAATGGATAGCAACTCTGTGTACCCAAGCCTTATCTCCTAGGGCGGCAAACTTGTCGCCAAGATCTTTGCAAGAACTGCCACCCTATGGAACATGGTTCCACAGGTTGCGGCGCTCATAGGCGGCTACCCGCATCTCCGAGGGTGGCAAACATGGCGCCAAGATCTTGGCGAGAGAACTGCAGCAGTATGGAACCTGGTACCCAAGATTATCAAACTTATATTGGCCTACCTATAATTGAAGTGATAGAATCTAATCAATGATACCTACCCTAATAATGATCATTTTTCTTGCAGAACTACTGACTAAACAATATCTTGGAGTGTTGAGAGACGGAACCATGGCAGAAGATCGGCTGGCTCCCGTGCCAGAGGTGGAAAAAATTTCCTTTCCTGGAGAAGAAGAAAAAATTTTAAAACTCTGGAAGAATCTCGATGTCTTTCAGAATTGCCTGAAGCAAAGCAAGGACAAACCAAGGTTGAATACAGACTTGAATTTCAAGTTTTTTTTTGTCTAGTGCTTGTTTAATAAATTATTAGGTAGCCTATAAAATGTGCCATGTCAGAGTTGATACTATATGTATGACTGATATTGTTAGCTAGCTATAGGTAGTCTACACTCTTCAGTTTAATTTGTGACTTTTTTTTTAGTATAACTGTAAGACTTTTGTTGCTTGAGGGCAGACCATGGAAGGAAATTTAAAATTAGTTTTAATAATGATATGACACCTGTGCTTTAGAATACAGATCTAATAAAATTCCAAGTGGAGTGTTAGACAAGATAGGTCGTCATCCTTGGAGTAAACCTCATTAATAAAACAGTTTTAGTCATAAAGTTGAAAGATCTAGCATCTTCTGGGGCAGACATGGCGAATGACAATCCAAGGCAGAAGTGGCAAACCGCTGATAAGCAGGGGAGAAAGGCATGGTCAAAGCTGAGCTATGTACCATATGGAAGCCTATAATGTTGTCTAATAACCAAGTTTCAAAACTGTAGTATGTTTCTAACTATTTACGAAAAAAAATTGTTGAAACCCTATGAAAATTCATTTTCCTGATACCCTGTTTTTATTTTTCAGATTGGGATTTCTCAATTTCTATTGATGCTAGAATAGTGAAACTTGGTGGTGTTGGTAGCTGGTATATACCTATAACTATGAATTTCTTGAAATAGCTATATGTTGATACCCAGGTATATTCATGCTAAGAGAGTTTTCAAAAGTCTTCTGGGTTTTATGTTTAATATACCCCCAACATTGTAATCCAAATTCATTTAATAGACATGTTCAATTTTCTGAAGCCTACTGCCATGTTCTTTAGTCTCACCAGAAATGAACTCTCATTCTATGCTTCAAATTTCATTGTTTTTCAGATATAGTAGTTATTAGCTTTTTCAGAATCGGTAGCCATGATACAGCTGTTGTATAAAAATTTCGTAGTTCTGCTGATAAGTTTGAAGTTTTGTTCCCTTGAAGACGGGCTACGTTGAGTAGTTCGAAAGCTTGGAGTATATTAAACATAAAACCCAGAAGACTTTTGAAAACTCTCTTAGCACCTATAACTATGTAAATTTATTTCCTGTGTATCTTTACTCTTTACCCCAGTTCAAGTACAAATGGTAGCACAAACATCATTCTCCATTTCAGCCCTTGGTTGTGATCGTAACACAGGGTGGAAATAGGGACTGTAATGGCTCTGTATTTATGCTGATTGCCTTCACAGAACACCATTTTTTCATGTACCGTATATATAAAGCATTGTTTGTACAGATGCGTGTTCTCATTGTTTCATCAATTTCTTATTATCTGAAAGATGATCTATAGGCTAATACCTACTTTTCTCATAAGAGCACACCATTATGGCTAGTTAGCTAGGACTCTAGTACAAAAATCTCTCTGAAATAGATATGAAACTTTAATAACATAGATGCATCTTTACAGGGTTATGTGTAACAAACAATGTTATATAGGTAGCTACATGAAAATATGGTGTTTTGCCAATGCAATAAGCATAAATACAGAGCCTTTACTTTACATTCAATGTTTCGACTTTGTGTAACGATCACAACCAGGGGCTGAAATGGCAAACTATGTTTGTGCTACCGTTTGTATATGAATTGGGGTAAAGAGTCTAGAAACATAACAAATAAACATGGTACATAGGCCAACTACCAACACTCCAAGTTTCGCTATTCTAGCATCATTAAAGTTTGAGAATTGACAAATTGTAAACAGGTGTCAGGGAAAATGAAGTTTTGTAGGGTGTTTTTCATAGGGTTGCAATCAATTTTTTTTTTAACAGGTAGCTACTTTTAGACATGCTACAGTTTTGAAACTTAGGGTTATTAGACTACATTAGCTTATAGGCTTTCATATGGTATGTAGTTCAGCTTTGTCCATGCCTTATTTCCCTGCCTTTTGGTGGTTCGCCATTTTTGCCCCTGCTCTTTGCCAACTCCACCCCGATTTGAGAAGTACCGAAATCTTTGTTTTTTGCATGTGAGTGCTAAGCTATAGGCCTACAAGGTATAATGTTTGTTTCCATAGGGCAGGTAGGTGTATGTTAGGGATGTATTGATGAGATGTTGCAGCCAAATTATACCGTAAGTAGGGCTACTGCTTTATACACTGGAATAAATTCACGGTTGTTTGCCATCTCCGCCCCGGAAGACGCTGTAGCTACACCTATACGGTATCTATAATACTGGTACCAGTTGCTATAGTTACAGTATAGCTATAACTAGTCACAGCTGCACACAATAAAATGGAACCTATGGAGAATTCCCTTACTTGCAACAACACTAACACTCCAGCTAACCATAGCCTAGTCATTGCCTGCACAACTTCCAATTCTAACAATTAGCTAAATGAGGTTCCAACTGGTGAGCCAACCAATACGTACAGTCACAAAATTTGGGGTAGCAGAATTAAAACAATTGGCTTACAGCCATTTGCTTGGCTCCCTTAATAATCTGGCTACAGACAAGGTTAAAAAGGCTGCACCAGCCATTGTATGACCGTCATTAAAGATATTGATACCCACCTCTCATTGCAGTGCACATTCATGTCTGGTGCAATGAACTTTTTAAAAAGTTAGTAGCTAGTTACTACATAATATAATCCAGATCTGTGATCTTGGGAGGCCATAACATTGAGAAGATTGTCTTATAGCTAGTTACGTATCGAGTTGGCTATCAGATGCCAGACTTGGACGATACAATAAGTGCAAACAAAGTAGCTACCTACTGTATATAAGTAACTATATATTATGGCAGTTGCCAATCTTGCTTATGATACCACTGTTGGTCTTGCAATAGACATAGGCCTATTCATGCATTGATCTGCAGCATGAGCAATGTCTGCCCTTAATATTGTTTTACCACAAGTTTGAGGTCCAAATCCTTGTGCCCTGCAGAGAGGGGAGCAATTCCTGTGTTTGCTGTGCGTCCTATTCACAATAGCTATAGACTAGTAGCTAGCTACATCAATAACACATGAGAAAATCTCCAGCTCATCCTACGTTTCCACATCAGAAAAGAAAAAAAATAAATAAAACTAGAAAATCTCAGCAACATGAAGTAGCACACAAAGGTCGACTTTACGAAACTAGGACTACTACTGGTATATTGTGCAAGATTAATGCAACTCAGGTGTGCTTGACTGTGAGGGATGATAGAGAGACATGTGAAAGTTTCCAGTAACTCCCATTGACCCCGCCACTTTCAGCACGCCCTTTCCCTGCCACAATATATTTGGGCCTCACAACCCCATGCTTCCCTAGTGCCTTCTCCGCAGGGGATGTTGCAACTTGCCGCAGTTCCTGCTAATGAGGTTAGTTTTGTAAAGTTAGGTAGGCTCTCAATAGGTACTTCCCATTCTTTTTCGGAAGGTGGGCTGCCGATCGAGGTGGCTGATCTATTCCCGCTAGACTTCTACCTTCTTGTATTTCGTTTCCTTCCCCTGTGTGGCGTAGTTGAGCGAAAGCGTTCAGCCGCGCTTGGGAGTTGGAGATGCTCAACTTGCGCTACAGCCAAGCAATATCCTCAGTGGATGCCATTAGCCTTGTAAAGCTCATCTACCTACCTTTCATGCACATATTCATGAGGGTTCTCAAACTACTGCCAGGCAGTTCATTTGCTCACACACTTGTAGCCATTGTCAATGATTAGCTACCTAGGGTGAGGTTTGTTTGCTTCATATAACTTTTGTTTTGTCACCTATAACATTCGTAGAAGATGGTAGGTAACTACTAGATACAATCTAACGCCGTCCCCCCTCTGGGGCTCATCATATGCTAATGAGATATGCATAGACCGCAACAGTACTTGGCTCTTAGGTCTGACGCTGGCGGCCAAAAGTCGGCAACGGAAAAATGGGATTTTCTCCGGAGCTATTCTTTTCCCCCTGTCTAAAACTGAAGAAAAAAATCCAAGGTACCCAACATTTTTCTTGTGGAGAAGGTATCTTGGATACGGCGGGGTCGCACTTGCTTGAATGACCGTGTCTGGACATATTCATAATAGCTCTTGAGAAAATCCCATTTTTCCCCTTTTGTTCGCCAGTGTCTAGAGTCCACTTGGACCTAAGAGTCAAGTATCAAGTACTGTTGCGATCTATGAGATATTATTTTATTTACTTCTGCAGATTCACGTTCTATGACGGCCCACCTTTTGCTACTGGTCTACCCCACTATGGTCACATCCTCGCTGGGACAATCAAGGATGTGGTCACTCGCTACGCCCACCAGACCGGCCATCACGTGGAACGCAGATTTGGCTGGGACACGCACGGTTTGCCTGTCGTGAGTAATTGGGCTCGCTGATATTGCAGACCAACTTGGTAGTTTCTTATTTAGTTTGTGTTGCTTAAGTCACAAAATGTTATAGCTAGCTACTTCTGATCTAGCCAAGCCAATGGCCGTGCTGTGCTGCCTTGCATCACACACTTATAGGTAGATACCGGTAGCTATAGCTACAGTATTTTTTATTAGTTGGCCCTGTTCTTCTAATTTATTGGTCCAAAACTGCTCTTGGCATACTGTCGCTATGTCCTTATTTGTCTGCCTTTGTTATAAAGAAAGAGCCTTAAAACTTTGATATTGGTAACTAGCTACCATACTTTAACTTGGGTTTTGGGTAGCATGCAATGGTCAAACGCTTCTGTATCACTCGAGTGATTTATGCTGAGCACGTCCTGCTTGCTGTGAATAATGGTAGGTATATTTTTAGCTGCTGTTGCAGTTTCTATTTTTGGACAGCCCCAGATTTGCAATAGCTACCATATGTAGGTATCTTTCTTTGGAAGTTTATTCTCCTTATTAGATGTGACCTCTACAATAAACTGTGATGAACCCATCACGATAGATACCACCACCAACTATGACATTATCCCCTTGTTTGCTAAATACATATACTTTATGTAAAATTAATATTAGTCNCCTTAATACTTCCTATTAATGTAAAATGAGACGTACTTCGCGCCCTGGCGGCGCACGAGCCTGTGGATAACCACGGGAATAGTTCGGCGCGATATAGGCATTGTGCCACTGAAGCGCTAGTAAAACCTTTATTCCCATGAGTGCATGGATTTTTCCCAGGAATATGAGATTGACAAGACTCACGGCATCAGAGGTCCTGAGGATGTGGCCGCCATGGGCATTGCCAAGTACAACTCGCTGTGCCGCAGCATTGTGACGCGCTACGCTGACGAGTGGGAGGAGATTATCAGCAGATTTGGGCGTTGGATTGGTGAGTAGGTAGTACGGTACCTAGCTAATTCCGAGTTTTTCTTTCATACGGTACTGTAGCTGCCTGCAAACTGGTGGAAGATCTTTATTGTTGCATGTTTTTTTCTGAATTGAGTCAGTGCGACAGTTGCTCAGACCAAACCGAAGATCCTAGGCTTCAACGCCTCTCTAGAATGGGACTTGTAGTCAGCTATTATCATTCATCTAATTCGATCCCTATTCTGTCTATTTATCTTATGTAATTCTAAATAGCTGATTTTGTTTACCGTAACGTTTTCATAAGACCTAAACAACCAGTTGGAAACCTATTAAATACGCCGCCTTTACTAGGCCTGTCTATGTTATGCTGCAAAATTAATGCTGAATAGTCCACTAGGTAGCCTTTATACTTCATTAGTGTGCTGAAAGAATTCTCTACGATAGCTACCTATCTCATTTAAGTTACTTAGCTACTGCAGTTGAGTCTTTCATTAAATGTAAGCTTAGATGAGCTGAACTTGATGTCAAGTGATAATATCTTGCGTGTACTTGGCCTATCCCTGGAACGTAAATAAAGACAGCTAGCCGTTTGGTGTAGCTAATTGTCTTAGCCTAGGAGGGTAAATAATGCTGTTGGGTGTACTTAGAAGCCTAAATAATGATAATAACAACACCTTAATAATAATGCTAATAATAATATCAGCATTCAAAATTGTATTCCTGTTACACTACCTACACAGATTTCCGTAATGACTACAAGACCCTGTACCCGTGGTACATGGAGAGTATCTGGTGGGTGTTCTCACAGCTGTACGCCAAGGGTTTGGTCTACAGAGGTGTCAAAGTTATGCCCTTCTCTACCGCCTGCTCTACGCCTCTCTCCAATTTTGAGGCCGGCCAGAACTACAAGGACACTCAGGACCCCAGTGGTGAGTGGTCAGACCTTCCTTACTGACAGTCCCAGCTCTGCTCTTCCTTCTCTTTCCCATAGGTATACTATTTTGCTGTGCGTATTTCCCTACTGTTTACCGCCCTGTCTCTTATGCAGTCTGTGGCGTATCCCAGAGTTCTTGTTTTCAATAGAGTGGCTCCCGGTAGAGATCTTGCCGTATGTTAATAATTATCCTATCGTTACATAGTGATGAGGCTATGCTCTTGTGTTCATAATCTTGCCCGACGTGCTGTTCCAAGACATGGAAATCCATTGTACCTGAGTTTCTTGTTTCCTTGCACCCCACAAATGATTTATTTCATCTTTTCTGAGTGTTTTGTCACGGAACTGGAAACTCTGCTGCAATATGGACACTATCCCGCACTTTATTAGAAGTTATTAATGTGTAGCTATAGGCTACGCTATGCTGCGGAGTACCTAGCTATAGCCAACAGCTTAGCTAGGTCTGGAATAATGAGGCCTAGAACTTCATGCCACCAGCATTGCAGAGTCGGAGTCAGTAAATTTTGAAGGCCAGGAGTCGGAACCTGGCTAGAACTACAAACTAGAGGTGTAGAAAATGGGCTTATTTCCTGAATAAAAAAGTCGGAATATGATATTTTGTAGGCCAATGAAACCAAGTAGGAAAATGGCAAAAGCCTGGACTCGCCGTTGGGCTTTGTCCGTCCGTCTCCCCAACCCCGACCACTGCCCCCNCCAACACTGCCAAACCAACCTCAGTGTCGCTACTGTTGCAGTTGTGGTGCTGTTCCCCGTGCTGGACAAGACCTCAGCTGTAGGGGCCGACGACGCTGCCCTTGTGGCCTGGACCACCACACCATGGACACTGCCATCCAACCTCGCCCTCTGCGTCAACCCTGAGATGGACTACGTGAAAGTCAGGGGCAAGGTAAGGAAGTCCAAAGGACAGGAAACTAGATACAAAAGTCAGCTTCTAGGCTTCAATACAGGAGTGACGTTAGAGTGTTGTAGAGGTGGCGCTAGCGTGATGTGGCGTCCGTACAAGATCTATGTTACGTAAGACGTTCAAAAGGTTTTAAAAACCGGGTAGGTAGTAGAAATATTATTAGAGGTACCATTTTACTGAGGATTACTCTCCTTCAACTCACCCTCCTGAGGGCCTCCTCTAAGGTTTATGCACTTCTGGAGCCGTGTCATCCTCTTGATATAAGTAGCACTCACAGGACTCTCAAGCAGGTATGCTTTGTAGCTCCTGAGGTATCTAGTGCTTCTTTGCAAGGGCTTGTTCATTTTAAAATTAAATCCCTGCAATTTTTTCTGACAAAACTTGCCAGTTTGTGGCGGATAGCTGCTGCAAGTCACTGACTCGCCGCCTCTATAGTCCTGTCCTCGCACCATGTTTGTTTTGCCTTCAGTTGACAGAAAAACTTGCTGGAATCTGTAAGGATAAATTCAGAGCTGAAAAGTATACCTACTTGTGAGTGCTCTGAGCGCTATCTCGAGAGGATGTTGCGGCTTCGAAAGAGCGTAAGCTTGGAAGGAGAGTGTGAGGCTTCATAAAAGTGTACCTGTGTCAATTTTGCTTCTGCTAGCCTACCCTGTTGCTAAAACTGTTAGAATGTTCTACATGGTATGTGCTAGAGTGATGTGGTCTGCCTTTGGGTAGATTTTCAGCTATTAGCAATATTTTCCTGTTCGAATGGAGCTCTGATTGGGATCCTTACTTCCTTAAGCTAATTGTGTTCCATTGGGCCCTTCTCTTCTAGAAAACCCACTTCTGTAGTTACAGTTACCGTAGCTGGCCTGGCCTTTGAGTCATCTTTCTTGCCATAGGCCTACCCGTTTCTGTTCCTTGTCTTTCCCCCGCCTGTAGACAGATCTTTCTAATTGTTCTTCCTCTTCAAAGAGTTGCATTTGTTCAATGTAGCTCTGTCGGTCTTACGGGCTGTGGATGCATGATACGCGCTGTAGCGGTGGGTTCACACGACTGCGTTCACTTACCTCGGCGTCCGATGCATTGCTCTAGCTATTCGTTCAAAGAGATGGAATGTGTGCAGCATTCGAAGTTCTACGTCTGAAGACATTCCAAAATTTCTTGGTGACATTTGCCGAGCCACGTGTCTCAATGCTAACGTATTCACCCAATCTCTTGCTAATCTCTTAGTTGCTTCAATGTGGACAAAATAAATACATTCGAACGATTAGCTGATACTACACATTCATTTGAATGTCGTGTGAAGCTGTCTTCATGGTCAGACTGTGGCAGTTCGCTACAAGTGTTCGTTCACATGCTGCATTCTCTTAAGAGAAAAAGCTCTTGTAGCGTGCAGGCACATGCTGACTAGGATATGGCTTTCACTCGAGATTTTATCGTAAAACTTTCCAAGTCAAGACGTGTGTAAGAGCAATCATTGGCCATTTCCGGCAGGTATTGTAGAAAAAAAAGGCTGAAACCTTCAGCTGCTGTACTTGTCACAGGAGTTTGATTCTTCACGGTGAAAGGCCTGCACGGGTATTTGAATCACCGCCCTAACTGTAGCAGCTGTTCGGGACATTCTCTGCTTTATGCCATAGGTTGGCTGTAGAGGTTACTCTAATTATATGTTGGACCCAACTATGCCGCCCACTGAAAAGTTACCTCTCCCCATATGGGAGGTACGCCGCATGAAGATACTTTTGTGGGGATCGTTGGGGAGCCTCCCGGACACCAGTCCAACCTTTTAGCTCATGAAACTTTTTTCTGAAATGTAATACATTAAAGAGATTGTAGTCGATAAATCTATTGTCGATAATGACAGCAATTTCCCTTTTGGAGCATCCCTTTTGGTGGTGATTGTTTCTGGGACGCCCCTAGGCTATAAGCTATTCAGTGCTTTTTGTCAACCCACCGCGATCAGGACACGGACTGCAGCCGGGCCCTGAATGGGTGGATACTGAAACCACGGGGCCCCTAGCCTTGGTGGAGCGCAGCTTTGTGCGATAGACTGATAGATCTAAATTTGCGACTTGCGAGCCCACTGACCGTGTGGATGGTCTGTGAACTCCTTATTTCGTTAGAGCACATGTATTTTGGGATTACAGTTGCAGCACTGCACTGAGAATGTTTGCTAGTATTGCTCGCAGCGCTAGTAGAATTTTTCCCATACTACTACTAGAGACTACTGTCTTCTTATGGCTAATTGTGTGTTGATGTTCCATATCCATTTGCCAAACGTCTTTCAGTCCTTGTTCCTCTGCTGGTGAAGTTTTAGCTGCTCTTCATCTCATAACGCAAATTGGTGTAGCTACCCACGCGGCGCATTGGTTCAGTTCTGTGCACATTTTTTAAGGCTCAAATTATCGTTTAGTCACCGCCTCGTTCATTTCTGCTTGTAATACTCATATCCCTTTTCAACTCGGGTTGACAATCAAGTCTCGTGGCAGTGATGCACGGACTGGCTAGATAGTCGTAGTAGATATTGCTAATGTGCCTACGTGTGTCGTCACCAGACAAAGGAGCGGTCGGGCGTGTACATCCTGCTGGAGGCGCGGCTAGTGCAGCTCTTCAAGGACCCAGAGAAGGACTGTGAGGTGCTGGCGCGCTACAAGGGCAAGCAGCTGGAGGGCACGCGCTACTTGCCATTGTTTACCTACTTCGAGGAGGTAGCTATTATGTAGAATATAAGAACATTAAATACCTGCATCTTGCTGGCAGTGGCTGGTACGTCTAAGGTAGATTAATTTCTGCACTTATTGAACTGACATCTTACTGAGAAACTATTTCATTGCTGCTCTTGTCCGATAACAAATACTGAAACAAGCACCTTTGCCCTGCCCTATGCTACAGTACACAGCCCGCGGGGCGTTCCGTGTGCTGTGCGACGGGTACGTCTCGGCCGAGTCCGGCACGGGTGTGGTCCACCAGGCGCCATACTTCGGTGAGGACGACTTCAGGGTGTCGCTGAGCTACAACATCATCACCAGGGATCAGAAGCCCATCTGCCCTGTGGACGACTCCGGCCGCTTCACCAGCGAAGTCACGCACTTCAAAGGCCTCCACGTCAAGGAGGCCGACCCTGAGATTATCAAGTGAGTATCGCTCTCTGTAGAGTTCCACAAGCTGGTTAACTCTAGCAAAGTCATTGTCTTACATCAGGTAGCTAACCAAGAAAGTCCGTGCGATCTCATTAGTGAACGTCTTGCAGAATAAAATGCAATATCTTTCTATGTTCATCGATGTATATTACATTTCAAAGTAGTTGCAGTAGCTGTATTTTTTTGCATTGCCTGGGTCAAATGCTTACCCGCTGTACGGCTTATAGCGTCGTAACCATATTAGAATAAAATAAAACGTCAGCTTTTGGAGGAATATTTTTGTTGAAAACATTTATGTAGAACACTGCCAGGCTGAGAAAAGGTTATGCACTACTTGTGTACGATAAGCCACTAGCTACTATTCCTGTCATGACCTGCTTCCTCACACACAGGCACCTGCGGAGCGTGGGACGCCTGGTGAGCTCAGAGCGTGTGAACCACAGCTACCCCTTCTGCTGGCGGTCCGACACGCCCCTCATCTACCGCGCCGTGCCCTCGTGGTTCGTGCGCGTGCAGCACATGCAGGACATGTTGCTGCACACCAACAACCAGACCTACTGGGTGCCTGGCTTTGTCAAGGATAAGAGGTACAGCGCAACAACATAGTATACGAATGTTATTCTTATGCATTGCTACTTGGGTAATCCTCCGTAGTTAGTCTCCGCAACAGTGTTTCAAAGTGGTGGAAGTGCAGGCGACATGTAGCATGTCAAAAAAAGTCCTACCAATGCATGTGGGATCACCGCTCGTGTGAACGGCAAATGGTAAACAGAAAAGAACGAAGCTGAGATGACCAGTGACAGTAGGAAAAAAAAGAAGTTGAGGTAATACTCGTCTACTAGTGACTTCAACGAGTGCGTTGCTTATGTTGTTTAGTTCTTCATCACTCAATTATATTCAGTGGTGTTTTGTCTTCGTTTACTTTTATTGTTATGTTTCTATTTGTTTCATTTTACTGACTATTCTGCCAACACGTCTGAGCTGTATCTAGGCCTTCAGAACATTTTTCTTTCGTGCCCACTTTGCGTGTTCCAGTTTCATACTCCTACTGATGATACTTTTTTCTGTTCCTCCTCTTCTTTCTCGACTTATTCTCATCGGCTCTAATTGGGTGTGGGAACATTCTCGTACGTGGACTCCACGTTTCTACCGACATATTTCGTTCCTGCATTTCTTTTTCCTCCTCATGAACTCAAGGGTCCCAAGTGCTTTCTGCGGTGGGAATGTTGTAACTGGCTGCAGTTCCTGCTGAGAAGGTTAGTTTGTTAGGTTAGGCAGGTTCGCTATATTTCCCCTTCTGTTCTGCAAGGTGGGCCGTCGATCGAGGTGGCCGAGCTTTTCTCGCGGGACTCCTACCTTCGCCCTGCGCAGGGCCACAGAAAGGTCCAGCCGCTCGGGCGTTTCTTCCTTCTGTTTTCTTCTCTTTTCGTGTCTTGCCCGGTGCCCCACGGCTGAGTGAATTCGTTCAGCCGCGCCGTTGTAGGTTCGGAGACGCGCGTGCTTTAGAAATTTGAGACATAGAACTCACTTATGTGAGTTCGCCGTCACTCACAACCTTCCGCTAAAAATGCTGAGACAATATAATTGACCTTCGGCGCGATGCGGCGTAGAATTGCTGCGCTAGCAAACCTTCTTACTAACCTTGAACCTTTCTTTTTCCTCCTGAACACCCAAGTTGTGTCTGTGGATACTTAACCCGTGCACCCGCAGTGTCATCTTGTGGAAAACCTGCACTGTCCTCTTGGAAGGCCACCCAGCGGATTTACATGCCTTAGCTATATCACGAAAACTAACACAAAAATGAACGCGGTTTTGGAAAGAGCAAATGTGTGCCTATTAACCGTGTAAGTTTCATTTTTGTGCTTGCAATAGCACTCCTACGCTAGGTTGCTAAAGATGCTTTATTTTGGTAGTAAATTTCTGGCTGGACACTGCGGGTGAATGGGTTCTGCTGGGTGTCCTTACAAGAGGACAGTCCGGGTGCATGGGTTAAACAACTGACATACCTACTACGCCTGTTTCAAAGTGCTAATATATATGTCGAGTAACCTATGCTATGACGTCAGTCAGTGTGGCTCCATGAGCCTCATATGAACACTTGTGACCCCTGGGCAGGTTCGCCAACTGGCTGCGGGAGGCGCGTGACTGGGCCATCAGCCGCAACAGGTACTGGGGCACACCCATCCCGCTCTGGGTGTCGGAGGACATGCAGGAGGTCAGTTCTGGCGCCCGTTGCATGCTGGACCTGGTGTGAGCGAGTCCTGTACTCAAGAAAGCTTGTATTTTTTTTTATTGTTGCTTGTCTAGTAAGAACTGCTTGAAGTTCATTGGATACCTGATGTGTACTAGACTATGTTTCATTTCTAGTTATAACGCAGGAGTTCCTTTATTAAAAGATACTGCATGATGTTCCTCCGGTAGCTGCCTTATCTGTACGAGCTGCTGGTGCATTTTCAGAAATGATGCAAGTATTCATTTCAATAAAAAAAATCTGCGTGAAGTGCCGTAGACACTGCTATGCATAATAATAATACGTTTATTGACAGACAATACTGTAAACATAATAAGAGGAAAAGACACTATTCTAAAACAAAAAATATTTGATTCGTATACGTGGATGTCAAGCCTATTGATAGCAACGCTATTAAGGCAACAATGAAATATAATTTGAATGACGTTCTTGAGTTGGATCACATGCTTGTTACTTAATCATTTAAAACTTAGCAGTTAGCTAGAGTGAGGGAAGGACGACTCCCTCGCAAGCGGGGCGGTCTGCAGCAACACCCCACCGACATTAGGATGGGGTTAGGTGTCCACACCCAATGTTTCATGTCTAGATGTAGCTAATGCTAGTTTTCATCCGTTTGAAAAAAACTTCATGACGTTCCTAGGATACCTACCTGATATTTTCAAGATTGTTTTGCGTTTCCAAAAGTTATAGAATTATTCAAATTTTCAATAACATTGCAGGAAGCCGGTCAGGTGTCTGTGACAGTCAAGATTGGCTGATTTCCAGAAATGATGCAGATATTAATTCATTTTTTAGCAACATAATATGCAACATTTAGTACTAATGGTCTACTGTAGTACCTATACAAGTGTATATCACAGATGAATTACTGAAGTAGGCTTGGTATCGTTTTATGTCGCTCCCTTTTCCTAAGTATTCACCATCTGGTGCCTCAGGTCGTGTGCATCTCAAGCATCGCCGAGCTGGAGCGCCTGAGCGGAGAGAAGGTCACCGACCTGCACAGGGACAGCATCGACCACCTCACCATCCCGTCCAAGAGGCCTGGCCAGCCGCCCCTGCGCCGCATCTCTGAGGTCTTCGACTGCTGGTTCGAGTCGGGCTCCATGCCCTACGCCCAGGTGCACTATCCCTTCGAGAACAAGAACCAGTTCGAGGACTGCTTCCCTGCGGATTTCATCGCAGAGGGCATTGACCAGACCCGTGGCTGGTTCTACACCCTCCTCGTCATATCCACAGCCCTCTTCGGCCGACCGCCGTTCAAGAACCTCATCTGTAATGGGCTGGTGCTGGCCAGCGATGGACAGAAGATGAGCAAGAAGAAAAAGAACTATCCCGACCCTGTCGAAGTCGTCAACAAGTACGGCGCTGACTCCGTCCGGCTCTATCTGACCAACAGCCCCGCTGTCCGCGGAGAGAATCTCCGCTTCAGAGAAGAGGAAGTCTTCGCCCTCCTCAAGGAAGTCTTCATTCCTTGGCTCAATGCCTACAGATACTTCGTCCAGCAGGTCGAGCGCCTGGAGAAGGATGAAGGAATCTACTTCCAGTACAATGAATCAGAGTCTCTTCCTCAGAACGTCATGGACCGGTGGATCTTGTCCTTCACCCAGAGCTTGCTGGCGTTTGTGCAACAAGAAATGAAGGCGTACAGACTCTACACAGTGACTCCTCGTCTCGTCAAATTCGTTGACAATTTGACCAATTGGTATATTAGGTTCAACAGAAAGAGACTCAAAGGCGACTCGGGTACGGATGATTGCCAGCAGGCCCTGGCTACCCTCTACAGTGTACTGCTCACCATGATCAGAGTCATGTGTCCCTTCACTCCCTTCATCACGGAGACAATGTACCAGAACCTGAAGCGCGTCCTGAGACCCGACAGCGGCCTGCGGGCCGACTCGGTGCACTACCTCATGGTGCCGCCGCCCCAGCACGCCCTCATCTGCGAGAGGACCGAGGCCGCCGTGGCGAGCCTGCAGTCGGTGGTGGAGCTCGGGCGCTACCTCCGAGACAAGCTCAACTGCCCCATCAAATATCCTCTGCCCGAGGTCGTCGTTATCCAGAAAGAAGAGAAGGTCTTGAGAGCTGTGGCGGAGCTGGAGTCCTACATTAAAGAAGAACTTAACATTCGCAAGGTGACAACCTCGACTGACAAGAGCAAGTACGGTGTTGCTCTAAAGGCTGAAATCAACTTCAAATTACTCGGCGCGAGACTTAAAGGCGATGTGAAGAAGGTGCAGCAAGGCGTGGCCGCCCTCAGTGATGATGAGATCACCGATGCTCTTGCCAAAGGTAACGTTGATGTGCTCGGCCACAACATTGCAGCGGACGAGCTCATCATAAAGTACGCCTTCAGCGGCGACAAGGCGGGCGAGCTCTCAAGCAAGTACGAAGCCCATAGTGACGCCTCTGTCCTCATTCTGCTGGACACAACACCATCCCCTGAGATGCTGCTGGAGGGCCTGGCTCGTGAGGTCATCAACAGAATCCAGAAGCTAAAGAAGAAGGGGCGATTAGTCCCAACAGATGAGGTCACGGTGTGGTACGCCGTAGAGGATCCCAGTGGGGAGCTGCAGAAGGTAATTGACAGCCACCTCGACTACATCCAGACCACCACCCGAGCTCCCTTGCGGCCCTTGTCACAGCGGCCACCCCAAGCCAACGTCATTATCCAAGACAACGAAGCCAAAATCAAGGCCGCTTCCCTCAATATCGTCATCACCAAAGATTTTGTGTCCGGGTTCAGCACTACGGCTGCTGCCACCACCACCACCGCCTCCGCCAGCAGCGTAGCACTCGCGTGTCCGTGGGTCAACGTTGTGTACTGCGGCAGTGCGCGGCGTGGCAACCCCTCTGCAGTACAAGGAACGCTCCTGCTTGAGAATCCCGCCGGCGTTTCTGCGCTGCGGTCTGTTCCAGATGTGCTGCGGGAGTCCAAGTCCTTGTTTGGCTTTGCGGACGACTCGGTAGAAATTTTTGTGGACGGCGCCCTACTTAAAAAGAACGCTAGTGTAGCCTCTCTCAAGGGCAAGACCCTTCAGATTGTCCCTAAGGGAAAGCAACCTGCTGCTGTCGCTTCCAATGGTCCCCTGGCGAGGTTTGTCAACGTGTCCTTAAGAAACGGAAGTGTTGGCAGCGTTTTGCTAGAGAATCCTTTAGGGAGCGGCACCGCCTCTCCCCAGGACTTCCTAAGGGTCACTGCCAAGATTGCAGCCTCAGGAGCGTCCGTGCAGCTCTACAGAGACTCGCAGCGGTCTAAGAGCTTGCGATTGGATGCTGACGCCGACGTGGCCTCGCTCAACAGCCAAACCATTTACTGCTAACATCGGCAGGTCTTCCTGTGCACAGTAACTGACAGACGCTTCCAGCGGATACCGAAGTATTGCGCTGTATACTGGATGGACCACCTGCACGTGAACCATTATGAAAGTTCTTTTACGTTATTGCATCTGGGTAGTATTATTGCAGCACAGTTATGTAGGCTACGTATGGAGCCTCCCTCTCTCTGTCATCTTCCTAAGAAAGTTTTAGCATGATAAGTCCTGGGCGGGGAAGGGTTCAAATTATTTATCAGCCTTTCCCCTACACAAAGAATCCAAGTTCTTTTGGTTTTACGTGAACGATCGTTACACCTTTCGTTGTTCAATTGCGAACATGCTACTGTGCTTGGGAGTTGCTTCTTTCGAGAAAAAAAGCTGAGACGTGTCTACAATATTTCTTTCCATACGTGTGTATTTTATGTGTAGATTAACTTTCCTTGTAGTGACAAAGAGTAATGAGGTGGGAGTTTTGTAGTTCATGTTGTATTTATTTGATTTATGTTAATTTATGTTTTTGGTTTTCGGCGCGAGGCGGGCGTGATGCCTGCGGCGCTAGTAACCCAACCCACTATATTAATTATTCTTTCTTGTGACTATAGCTAGTACAGAGGTTATGTTTCAGCGGATACTTTTTATGTTGCAGGGATGCTTCTTAAGTTCTGTTAACACAATGCAACTTTTTGCTACGCAACACTTTCCTTCATTGCTTCCTTTCATTTTCATACACCTACTTGCTCATGCTTTAATAATAATACGCAATACTTTTTTCCCCACGCTTCTCTTTAGGCGTGCAATGTTCCCCACTTGCGTGGCTTGTGGTGGCAAACATTGCAAAAGTCGTGAGGTAAAAACTAATGTATTTCGGACTTCTACATGCTTAGAAGAAGACAAGAGACGAAGCGGATACTTGCAGCCCGCTGCTATACAACTTGCACATCGACAAACTGCTTCTGCAGCACAGCGCAACTTCTTCCCATAACAGTCGGAGAAGCGCCCAGGCCCCTGGCCGACAGATTGGGATTACTTACGGACACACACATGGTAGAGGCCAATACTGTTCACTATACAGCTTGCGTTCGCTTTTCTTTGCAAGGTTATGCATAAAACCGAAAGTGAAGCGAACGCCTCAAGATTCTATGCTTGAAAGTGAAATCAACAAAGCGTGAGTATCAGTCTCCCGGAAAACTAGCCGCGCAGCGTAGCTGCTTTGTGTGAACGAGCTCTCCCTGTTGCCTGTAGACTTGCCTCCTACAGCCACACTGTTTGTTTTCATTTATTGAACGTTACCTTCACAAATAAGCTAGGAATGTTACAAAATGTTGCATTTACTATACGTCTCGGCTGCCCTAAGGGAGCAAGTTGTTGATTTGCTCCATGCTTCTGGGCAAGCAACTTCATTATTCTCCTGAATCGCCTCTTCTTTAATATTATGCCGCCTATAACCTCCGACCATCTCTTCGTGGCTAATTACCTGTCGTAGTTGTGGCCAAAAATATTTGCAATATTTTTATTCCATGAAAGAACCGGTAATTAAAAGGTACACCTTTGTATTATTTTTTAGTCATTAGATTTTCTTTTTTCTTACAATGATCATGCAATGAAAGCAGGGCTAGCGTAGATAGGTTACCGTCCAGTGGCACCGCGGCAGCGAATCGCTTCAGTTCAGTGTTGCAGGTAACAATTGACTTTGATTGAGTAGGCGGCTGCTGCTGGCCTGGCCGCAGCGGCCGTCGGACGCTTCGCGCAGTCACGTGATTGGCTTTCAGTAAACTGCGTGAAGTGACGAGTGTTTCATTCTCCTTACATGCGCGCTTCAGCGGCCGTGAGCTGGATACCTGTTAAGTGGAATTCCTAAAACGTGGACTGCCAGAGTGTCTCAATTTTGGGAGTAGCCGGAGCTTAGAGTTGAAGATGACAAAACCTGCTTGGCGGAGAGATCACATTTGACGCTCTGCAAATCCGAGTTCCGAAATGGAATCATTAACGCCCAGCCATTGGCTGAGTAAGCAAAAACCATGTTTTTAGGCTTTTTTTAAAATGTCATTTTTTGTAGATCTTAGAATTTTATTCAATATTTAAAGGATTTTCTACTTTGTGAACACGCAGCTAGCTAATCATCAACAATCCGAGTCTCTTCATTTCAACTTCCTATTGTAGAAGAAGGATTTTAATAAAAGGGGTTAAGAAAAAGCAGCACCTGTATTTGCTATGGCTACATTTAACATCCAAACTGCTGAGAAGCTAGGATTTATAATTACTGCAATATACAATCCTCTGAAAAACTCGAAAACACTTCAAATTAGAGCAATCTGAGAGCGCATACCTCCGTCAAGCGAGGCAACGGTAGCAGAAGATTTAAATTGGCTCTGAAACCATAATTTTCTTTGTATTAACTCCAAAATCTAATCATTTGTGCTGTGTGGGAACACCCTTTTGCATGGGTTCCACGTATCTATCGTCACACTATGTGTCCCTTGCTTCTTCCTCTTTTAGAACGCCGTTGCTGTGGAGACTGAGACTTAAACTACTCAATATAATAATAATCATTTGTGCCTTTTGATAGTAAGAACAGCTTGTGCAATTTTCTTGAAGATCTGCTCATAACTTTTTGAGTTATACTGCTAACAAACGTTATGAGAAACGAACGAACCGATCTGCGCCAAAATTTAATCATTTATTGTATGTCTTTTAACATTATTAACAACCCCTATAAATTTCATTAAGATCCATTCATCATTTTTTGAGTTTTGCTAACAAGAATAAAATTAAAAACTGTGACAAACGAAAGAACGAACGGATCATTACCAAAATTTTGTCATTTACTCTTTGTTATACACCTAACAATTTATGTTAATTTCGTCAAATTCCATCCGTAACTTTTGAGCTATGGCATTGAGAAAAATCAGGCGAACAAACTGATGGACATATCTTTACCAAAAGTTAATCACCTGTTTCTCCTAACAATTCCTGTAAATTTCGTCCGAATCGGCTAACTATTTGAGTTATCTTGGTGACAGACAAGCATGATGAAAACATAACCTTCTTGGCGGAGGTAATTACAACTACAACTAGACAGAATTAGCTAGTACTAGATAATTAAAAACAGAGTAATGAACTAAACAAAGTGAAATAGCTCTAAATCATTGGCAAATACTTAGAAACACTTCAAAATGCAAAGAAAACTCGATAGAAATAGCTAGGTACCAGCTAATTAAAAGCAGAGTGTTGAACTAAGGAAAATGAAACGGCTATATGCCTACATCCCTCTCGTGAGCTCACTAGCTATCTAATAGCTACTTCATATTTTTAGTAAGATATGGTATTCTCACCACTTTCGGCAACAATGGCGCACAGCAATTGTCCTGCCTTTTCCTAAACCTAATAAATCGCCAATTGACGCTAAGAACTACAGGCCTATAGCCCTGACGAGCTGCGTGGGTAAGACGTTGGAGAAGGTTGTTGGAACGAGACTCACGCGGTATATGGAGGCACAAAATATATTAAATCCAGTACAGTATGGATTTCGCACACAGCGAAGTACTAATGATGTCCTCATACGTTTCCACAACCACCTGGTTAGAAGTTAGACCGACGACACACAATAACTGTCTTCTTTGATATCCAAAAGGCGTACGACACTGCGTCTGCGTGGCGGTACGAGATTTTACGGGAATACACGCGATGAGAATTAATAATAAAATCATTGTTCTCATAAGGTACTGTGGCCAACAAGATTAGGACACAGCGCCTGAGGTAACCTGGTACTATCTAGAAAACGACGCATTTCTCAAAAAAATGTTTTTAATGAAAATCGTCTTAAAATGGGTTGTTTTAGCAAGACAAGGTGTCAGACTACGGAAAGTCTCTGCTGGACCTAAAGTTAAACAATGCCAAAGCGAATAATACGTATTTATTAGTTAAGAAAATAGAATTGCCGAGAGTAAAGTTGGTGTAAGAGTACTAAAAGCATACAGGTACGTCATTGTCCCCTACGCTGTATATGCATCTGGAGCAGATACCGCTGCTGGTATCAATTAGTTGTGATAATCAACTTTTCGTGGGTAAATTATGTTTACCATCAACTACGCGAGACTTGATACGTAATATCGATTGCTGCGACGCAGTCAATTCCTCTAGGTTTAACTTAGCAGGAACTTTAGGCAAGAACTTGGGTATGCCTACACCAGCTGGAATTGTGTAGCAAGTGTTATTACAGCAGCTATACGTACAACGCTGGAGACGAATGAAAACAAACTTACAGAGAGGGATTGAGTTTGAGGAGTTTCAAATTTACCTGACTTAAGGTTACGAAAGGAACTCAAATGATCTGGTCAAAGCCAATGCTCCAGTTTGAAATTCCAGAATAGGTCATCTCTATTGGGCTCGAATTCGCCGGCAAGACTCTGGCACTGTTCCAAACTTACATATTAATTCTTCAATAAAGACTGAATAGAAAGGTTTTGCTTAGGAATCGGTTTTAAGTAGGAATAACATTGGTTGGGATATCCTTCCAGCGATACCCTGGACGCCCTGAGGTTAAGCGCTTCTGGCGACTGCAGCTAAAGCGCGTCTCAAATGCCGCAGCACAGAACAAGATTGCTAAACTA
>LQNS02278089.1:8377164-8417331 GCA_001587735.2 Parhyale hawaiensis | reverse complement strand
TATTATCTCGTATACAGGGTACAGTGGGTACACCTATCGAGGTTTTCTTTTAGCCTTAATTCTAGAATTTTGAAGAACTGGTAGTGTGAAGAGCAGGAGAAGCAGTCCGTGATGAGAGTCAATTTGGGATCCCTCCCCGTGCTTCGCCATGCCTTCTTGATGCTGGAGTGCTCCACGCAGTGTAAATCCGTAGCGTGCCGTCCGGAGAATCGAACCCGGGCCTCCGTTGGTGCGATGCCGAGCCGTAGTCACTTCGCCACCGAGAGGACCCACAGTAGGTACAGTGGCTATAGCAATGTGCAAGCCGAAGCCCTGTTCGCGATAACGTAATCAGATGTGGAATTGTGTGGCTGCACAACTATTGCGTTAGTGTGCATACATACAGCGAGTCTGTACAGACACGGAACCTATGCACGATGGTCTTCCCCTACAGAATCAACAAGCATGAGAACTACAAATCGAGAAAAAAAAACAGAACAGAATGAATGAAAGAGCAGAAAGAAAAATAATCAGTGGTGGTATGAAACTGCAAAGCAGCTAAGTGGACACGGAAGAAACATGTCCCGAAAGCCGAATTAAAGTTAAAATAACCTACAGGATTCCCCTGGGGGCGCTACTTTCCCATAACGCTGCATGGGTGAACCTATGACCCATCTTGTGCTCCCTGTGGGGAATGAGAATAGTAATTATCTTTCTCGAGAAGACACTGGTCAACCAAACCTTGAATCTTACCAGTACAATTATCAGCTTTGAAGCTGTAAAGCCCGCTGCACACGAGAGTTTCAATACGGAAACGTTTCTCAAACTCTTCCGATTGCGTTACAGAGAGGGTAGCTTCGACTTATCCAATATAATGTTTTCCAAAACTTTATAGGATAAGCTGTCATTGATGTTATTTCACTACAGAGAGTGCCCTATGCACCATTTCATATATCTCTCCCAATATAGAGCGAATTTCAGTGGGCAAATGCATATATTTTTAAAGCGACATATTTAATCACGTCAAGTTTTACTGACGGTCACAGAAACTTTTTTTTCAATAACGCGGAACGGGTCCGTACGGGCTCCAATTTTCGTGCAGAGGCTTACGGTTCAGATAATGTTTATTCTTATAATGTCGAGTAATTTAATTAAGCGTCCATTTTCACAGCAAAGGCGATCTTGTGGAAGAATAAAATATGAACAATTAGTATGTCGACAGACTCGTGGAACCCATGCACGACGGTGTTCCCCTATAGTATCAGCGCACTGGGTAACACAACAGCATGTTCGGCAAAAAAAGAACAAAACATCATTTGTAGGAGTATGATAATGCAAGGATGTGACGTGGGCACGAATGATTGATGTCCCAAAGGCCTAGCTGAAGGCTACGGTAAACTACAGATTCCTCACTGGGGGGCGCCACTTCCCATAGGTCAACATGTCTAGTACCCGCCCACCATGCTAGTAGCCGTCCACTTGGCTTTGAAAACTTCCTGTGTAAAAAATTAGCAGTGCTAGAAAGCCGTACATAGGCTTAAACTGTAGGTTAAGTATTACCCTATAGTTTGAGCCTATGTACAGCTCTCTGGTACTGCTAGTTTTCACACAGGAAGTTTTTAAAGCCAAGTGGACGGCTACTAGCATGGTGGACGGATACTAGACATGTTACCCTAACATAGGATGAGCGAACGTCACTAACCTAACCCTATGACCCCCATCCGCTGCTCCCTGAAAAGGACTCTTCACATTCAAAAACTTCCTGGAGTACTCGTAACTAAACGTTTCGAATAAAACAGCTATAAACGGTTACGTGCAATGAGGAGACAACTCGCTGCTGGCCTCGTCAGGGAGTGCAGCGTCAACATTCCGCCAATGACGGGAGAGGTGCACATGGTGATAATAGCAGTCAGTCGTATCAGCGGTCTAAACAAAGGAATGAAATCTTGACTACTTTTTTTCCTTCTATAACTTCTATTGTACCTGCTGGAGCGAACTTAGATACAAAATTACATTCGTGTTCTAGAACGGCAATCGAGCTAGTAGAAAATTCATGTTCTGGAACGGCAACCGAGCTAGTAGAAAATTCATGTTCTGGAACGGCAATCGAGCTAGTAGAAAATTCATGTTCTGGAACGGCAACCGAGCTTGTAGAAAGTTGTATTTTTCAATTACTACGACATTTTTTATTGTACCGCAAGCGTACCTGAATGTCACGGTCCACTGGAGAGGTACTGATCTAACTAAAAAGGCAAGATAGGGAGAGGGGAGGGGAGGCGCTATTGTTTTACGACCCCTCCGTCTTGGACGCCATAACATCGACAATCTGTGGTTGACTGTAGCCGTACAGAGTTCTGAGGCCCAGTAGACATCTATCTTCAGCACGAATCAGTGCATGTTAATTGTACCTTTGCTCCGTGCCAATGCTGGCGCTAACTTATATAGGTGGGTGACTGTAGACGGAGCAACAGGCCCATTCTCATTGAGCAGTCGGAATTGATGCTCTGGCCCCCAATGAGCTCCTGCCGTTATGTCAGGTTAAGTAGATATCAGAGGATAAAAACTATGTCCAGCCCAGGAAAATAAAGTTTTACAATACAGAATATTGTGATCAACAGTTTGGCTCCTAGAAATTAATAATACACAATTAGAAAAGTCTATTAAGACCAACATGTATCAGTCAGAAATTCATAGTTTTTCATATTGATTTTTTTTGTTCACACAATGTAGAGCTTTGCTCAACATCATAAAGTACACGGAACCACACGTATCCTTTCCCAATGAACTTAAGCACAAACTATTCTAATCTACCCTGACCTTGAAAAACGTAACTTCTTACCTAACCTGACTTTGGGTAACCGGACCTATGGTCCATTAACACACGTCTAGGGAACGTCTATGTCAAATTTCACTCTCTGGAAAAGTCATAGAATTGATACGTAAAGAAGAAATTCATATCTCAGTAAATATATATACATATTCCGATTGATTTAACTTATATAGGTATTACGACACTTGTCTTGCAGTATAAAATTAATTTTTAGTAGCCAAATTGGTGAAAGTCCTATCGTGTTTCTCTAAAATGATACCCGTACGTAAAATGATAAATTCTACATTGAAGGGTTAATTGGTTAGAACAAACCTTACTCACGCGTCCAAGGCGTATCCCAACATGAGGATGCAGGGAACACATTAGAGGTCCCAGCAGACATTGCTGATAACGAAATTACAGGTACAGTCCAACAGTCGCAGGCTTTAGTGCACTGATTTTATGGTGATGGGGGCTTCTCCATTATTTCTGATTCTTGATCGATGGACTCCAATTTCCGACACATGCAAGGGAGCACGCTCTTCTTGAAAAATTCTCACATGAAAATTTCAGAAAGCAAGACCTTTTCTTCTGGTCTGATCAGCCTCATAAGCGCTGATCTCTCTTCCTCGCTGAGCAACATCAACAACAGTAATTGAGAAGTTTCATTGCCGACAATTTTATCAATTAGGATTTTTATAGTCTTGCAGACAACTTGGAGTTTGCTGCGAGTGTCTCTGAGCGTTTGCTTACCCGCGTCCCTAACTAATACGCGCTCGTCAAAATTGGTACTCGTGATGGTACTCATGATGGTACTCGTGATGCTCTCCATTGTGATGAATTTAACAGCCCTCCGGATCGTGTCTAGCTTCAACGCATTGCAAGGAGACTCCTCTTCTCTTTAAATCAGAGAACGCCGAGACTATTTTCTTTTACGCAAAGGTCCATACCCGCAGCAGAAGCAAGCATGGCTTCAAAGGTAATTACCTGTCCTAGCAGTTGTCTCACCGCGCACAAGAACTTTCTTCCTTGGAAAATGAAAGATGCCATCGTGTACACGTCATTCATGAGCTCATCTTCGCTGAGAGTTTCAAGGTTTTCCTCTTCAGCAAGTGCTACAATTCTTATGAATCCGATATGAAGAGCCATTCTATCAGCTTCTATACTCTTCGCCATTCTTTAATCACTAAAAATTTATCTGAAAATTCAGCATGTACGCACTGTTAATGAAGCAACGGCTTCCCATGAAACAACTGTTCAAGAAGCAAAGATATACAGGGTCATTCCACCGTGACGATCGTTTCATTCGGAGCATACTTATTGCCGAACTTCAGCCTATGACCTTAAAAGTTGTATGATTAGCTTGACATTCTTTTTACCATAATAGTACCAGAGTCTAATAATGCTAATGGAACTATCCCCAACATTTTGTGATTGTTGTTGTTTTAGCTATTTACATTAAAGTGGCCGTGACGATCGTTACACAGATGCAACCTTGAGTTCGACCTAGTGCTACAAAAGTGCAAAACTCTCTGAAAGTCCAAATATATATCTGAATACTTTGTATGGGAGTTATAGATGAAGGATTAGGCTATCCAAATGTGTATAGGTTTTGTTAGGTGCAATTAACATTTTCCCTCAGAAGCCAAAGAAGCGCCGTGCCGGTCGATTCACTGCGATACCAGCAGATCACTGGTACAAGACGCAAATAATAATAAAGTTAAAATAAAGTTCATTAATATACTCTGGCATCAAATACAAAACATACAATTAGGTTGCTAGAAAAGTATATTAAGCCTATAGGTAGCCTAAAACATTGCGGTATTCACTCATATATATCTATCTTTAGAATGCAATATTACTCTCGATAAAACTCATTTGATTTATTGCATTTTAAAGACAACAAACTTGGCTCTATTAGTGCTTCTGATACATACCGGCATCCGCTGGTTGCATTCATCTGCTCTTCTACAAGCCTTTTCACCAACGTCATTTAAAAGTTTTATCGTCCCCCATGTTCTAAAATTTGCATGGCATATGTAAAAATGAATTCGAAACACATTTCATTCGTGGTATTTTTTTTAATGAACTCTTCGTTTTGCAGGTATCGACGCGTCTTTAAACTGTAAAATTCCCGTAGTCGTGATCGTAGCGGCAAGCTGTTCCTATCAGAAGAGTAAATTTGTATTATAGTCCTATCTCGAAAACGACGCAATTCCCCAACAAATGTTTTCCATGAAAGACGTCTTAAAATGGCTTAGTTTAGCTAGACAAGGTGTCAGAATACCGAAAGTCTCTGCTGGACCTAAAGTTAAGCAATACCAAAGCGAGCGATATATATATTTATTAGGTAAGAAAATAGAATTGCCAAAAGTAAAGTTGGTGCAAGAGTATTAAAAGGATAAAGGTCCGGCATTGTCCCCAAACGCTGTTTATGCATCTGGAGCAGATGCCGCTGCTGGTATCAATTAGAAGTCATAATCAACTTTTCGTGGGCAAATTATATTCACCATTAACTACGCTAAACTTGATACGTAAGATCGATTGCTGCGACGTAGTCAATTCCTCTAGGTTTATTTTAGCAGGAACTTCAGGCAGGAACTTGGGTATGCCTACACCAGCTGGAATTGTGTAGCAGGTGTTCTTACACCAGCTATATCTACTACGCTTAAGACGAATGAAAACCAAAATTTTCAGAGTGGGATTGAGTTTGAGGAGTTTCAAATTTAACTGACTTAAGGTTACGAAAGGAACTCAAATGATCAGGTCAATTAGCCAGCGTTCCAGTCTGCAGTTCCAGAAAAAGTCATCCCCAGTCAGCTCGAATTCGCCGGAAAGTCGCTGGCACTGTTCCAAACTTACATATTAATTCTTCAATAAAGACCGAGCAGAACGGTTTTGCTAAGGAATCGGTTCAAGTAGGAATAACATTGGTTGGGATATCCTTCCAGCGATACCCTGGACGCTCCGGGGTTAAGGCGCTTCAGGCGCCTGGCGCTAAAGCGCGTATCAAATGCCGCAGCACAGAACAAGATTGCTAAACTATCGCATAGACGACAACTTCCCATTGCTCGAACTCCAAGCGCAAGAAACTTTCTCCCCTCCCTCCCCAGACGAAGACAACAATCGTCTGCTCAACCCGCTCAAGTAACCAGAACGAGCCAACAGCCCCGTAACACAATACTTAATTGTTCGCTACTTGTTAAACGTACGGCTTGCCGCCTACCCCCCCCCCCTATCCCCAGCAGGTATTGGTGCTCAGCTCAGCCACTGAATATTGGAGCTATGGAGGGACACAAACTTGACTTGTTATGTGGCTTTAGTTCGGGGACTTGTGTGCATGAGAGAACTTCGTGATATGGACACTGCTGCAGCTTGCAAGTACAGATTACTTTAGCTTGCATTAATCCCTAAATGTATTGTTTTTGTAGTATTGTGTTCTGTTAAGTTTATTTAGAATCTAAAGAGAAGCACAACGCTGGCCGGGAGCCACTTCATCAATTAGTAACCTGTTAAGCGCTGCTGCCGATCGGCAGCGGGTTGCGACCCACGGTTAGTGCAATACATCAACATAAAATCTGAAAACATTAATTAAGCGTTTGCTCTAACGCATCATGTGGCCTGTCCAAATGTTTAGTCTAGCCCAGCTTTTGGTGCAGTTGAATATATGGTTTGCCGAAACGTTTGGTCTAACCCAACGTTTGGCTTAGCGCAACATATGGACTGTCGAAACGTTTGGTCAAGTCCAACATTTTGCCAAGCAGAGAGCATTACCTTTCAAAACGTTCGGCCTAGCCCAATGTTTGGTATAGCGGAACATATGGCCTGCCAAAACGTTCAGCCTAGCGAAACATTTGACCTGCTGAAACGTTTTGTTTAGCGAACGTATTGTCTAGCTGAACGCATGGCCTGCCGAATCGTTTAGTCTATAGTAAAAAATATGCCCTGCCGAATTGTGAGATCAAGCCAAACATTTTGTCTAGCGGAACATATGTCCCCCCGAAATGTTTGGTCTAGCCCAACGTTTGTTCTGGTGAAACAGATCGCCGTCTGAAACGCTTGGTCTAGTCGGGAAACAAGAAGAAGAACAGACAAAGGCATGAAACAAGAATGAAGTAAAGTTGGCAAACATCTGGGTTATGGTACTCAATCATGCAAGGGTCTCGACAATCAATCTTGGTTTAATTTTAAAGCTCGTAATCTCTTCTTCAAACTGACATCTTGATAATTAATCCGGATTGCATAGTTTGGTAAAGTTAGCTAATTTAATTTAGGTCATTTTTTTAGACACCCTGTATACCATTGTGCTCACCCCGGTGGAGGTGTGGGGGGGGAAGCGCATCCTCATGAACCTCACACCCCGCAGCACGTGACTCAACGGAACCGATAAGGCAAATATTTGACAGATTTACCCGATACTTCAGTCACCGCCAGGAGGCGCTCAAGCTTTGTGATGATAAAATCGTGGTGGAAAAATGCGATCTTGAAAACTTGGGAGACTTGGGAAGTTAGTAACGAGCGAAAGTTTTGTTATTGACGAAATTTCGGGACCTCCCGGGAGGGGGAGCACAAAGTGGAGCAAATATGGGTCGCTTTGTCCGCGTGCTTAGGGGAAATAATGGGAATATTGCTTTATGCGTTGGCATTTCCTTTCCTCAAATATTGTGTTCTTTTCGTGAAGCTGTTGTTTCTTTGAGGGAGAAGGGTAGTCAGAAAGTCATATTGTTTTCTTATTACTCTGTTTCGTGAAACAGTTACAGCCTTCCCCGCCAAAAATTTTGTGAAATTGAGTTTTCTTGCGAACTCAAAACAACTCAAGTTTTGACACAATAAGTGAAATTCACTAATAATTCCACCAGTGTGAGGCACTTCGGAGGACGTCAGTGCCGGGATTTGAAGCTCGGCGCTACAAGAAACTTAGCTGGTAAAGGCAACATCAGCTTGGCCACACGCCCGCCCCAACTGAGAAACCCACACACACTGGTTAGTGCTGCTGATAAAGGTCAAATGGCCCACGGCTGTAGTCGACCACAGATCACCGAGAGCTTCAGAGCTAACGACGGAAAGCTCTTATTTCGACGATCTGCTGTTCCCGACCTATCCAATTCTAGTTGGAGTCAGTACCCCCGCAGCTGCACCCAGGTGTCAATACGGGCAAATTAATGCTAACTAGCGTACTGGCAACAGTTTCGAACCTGCTCATTCTGCATCTAAAAAAAAACATTCAGGCGTCCTCCTACTGCGAGTTGCTACAAGACTAACTATCTACTATCTCCTATCTCATCTCTGTAGAGCTTGACATATATATATATATATATATGTTAGCTAGACGGAACAAGATCCGGTTTCAGAAGCGAAAGCCTGTTGCTTCAAAACAGAAATAATGATGTCGACGGGATAAAGTTTTACAAAATCTTTCACAAAAACTAAATGCCGAGCGAATCTTATAAAAGTGTAAGTAATTAAATTAATTTAGAAATTTTCCTCAAGTGTCATCGCTCGCAAAAAAAAAAAACTTTGACCAACTTTATTTGTTATATTTAATTAATAAAATTTTTTTGCGAGGAATGATACATAAAAAATTATAGATTATCTTGATATTTCTTAAATTATTCTTTAATGTAATAATTTTCAGCAGTTCGCTTTTGCGAAAGACTTTGAATGGCTTCAACATCTTATTTATGCATTGAATAGATAGGACTTAAGTTATTTCTAACGGGTCAGTGCAAATTGACCAATACCTAGATCATTCATTCAATAACACATCCCATTCTCTCTGGTCAACATCTGTGTCGGCCATTCTAATTTAGTCTCCCTGTTGGCAGAATCTCCCAATTAGCTGTTCATGTTTTTCCCAATTAGCTTTTCATGTCTTTCCCAATTAGCGCTATCTCTCCATATATGGAGCGCTGGGAAAGCAATAGACCTTTTCCGTATCCCTGCTACGCTGTCCTCATTAGGTCATGCTTACAGTTTACGCTTCCAATTATCGTTATTAATAATTCATACACGACTCGTCTGGCCTTGTATGTCATCTCCTTAATTGGACCGCTTGCTGCGCTGCTTCTGGATTAGTTGCTGTCTTTTTCTTATATTACTTAGTGTGTACTAATATAAAATTCGTCAGTTACGCGTAGATTACAGTCATAATTTCATTCACGTTTACAATATTTAACGGATTATTCATTTCACCAAAAAACAAGAGTCTTGAAATCAAATCAAGCGCAAGCATACTGTTTTCTGTCCAGATCTCATTTTCAGCACGTTCTGTTACACGTGGTAAACAAAATAATATAACTCAATTTGTTCAGTTAGATAAAATATGAGCATGCAGTACTCATCAAATTTGGTTGCAGAATGCGACACCATTTTAAAATCAAGGTCAGTGCGAAGACAATTGATCTAAAATACATTTCTATTAAAATTTGGTTCGAACGTTTCGACCCTAAAGGTCTTCATCAGCAATCTGAGCAGCAATCACCTTCGAATTGTTTTAGTGAACAATTTTAGGATTGGTACAATATTTTCATTTAAAGATAAGCTACCTGCCCATATGCTCTCCTCTATTGTATACCAATACTGTTGCCCATCGTGTGGGTCTGCGTACGTAGGCTCTTCCACGCGCGCGCTGAGGATTAGAGTGTTTGAGCATAGGGGTAGTTTTAGAACAGGTAATCCCTTAACCTGACTTTCACATTCAGCAATTCGTACGCATGCAGAACAGTGCAATACCCCTATTTTATTAGAAAACTTTTCCATCCTTGGTTCTGCAAATTCCTGTTCCGACCTACGAATGTTGGAGTCACTCTCAACGACATGCAGCCATCATACCCTTTGAAAATAGCTCCCCAATAGATGATTTTTTTAAATTGTCGTGTATGTTTTTAGAATAGTTGCATCTTTTGAAAATACCAGTGCATCATTTGTTTGTTATTTTAGATTGCTGATGATGACCTTTAGGGTCGAAACGTTCGAACCAAATTTTAATCGAAATGTATTTTAGATCAATTGTCTTCGCTCCGACCTTGATTTTAAATATGAGAATACAGGTAACTCTCACATCAAGCTATTCAAGTTGCGTCAGTATAGTTTCGTGCCCTCATCTTGTTGTACGCAGATGGGAACTTTTATTCAATTTACTCAGCAGCAGCAGCAAGTTAGAGTGCTGATATCAAGACACTGAAGGTCGCGAGTTCAAGTCGATCAGCCCGCCAGGCGAGTTCTTGTAATGCTTGTGCTGAGTAAGCGATATTCGGTGCCCGCATGCTATTGCGGGGCTACTGACACTAGCCAGAACTAGAGAGGGCCGGAGGGGGTGCAAGTCGTCACACATGAGCCTTCCGTCACTTGGCGTTTACGCTCCTGATGATTCGTGTTCGACTGCAGCGTACTCCCTTCTTAAGCGTGCTGCACTAACCAGTGCTTGTGGATTCCCAGTTGGGGGCGCGGTCAAGTTGACTTGACCTTCAACTCTAGACCCGCAGTAGCGGCAGACTAAAGCGTCTCACTGTGACTCTCAAGGTCGCTGGTTCGTGTCCCGTTTCCAGCTGGGCATCTTCTTGGCGGCGTTTGATGTGGTCGGTCAGCATCCGGTCTGCATACTGCTGTGGGTTTATTGACCTTCCCCAGCAATGGGGAGGGTTGGGGGTCGCAGATATTGTCGCATGGAGTCTTCGGCTATTGGCGCCATAGCTCTAGACAATCTGTGGTCGATTGCAGCCGTATACTCCTCTGGGGCCTGTTTGTCTATGTCTGCAGCACAAACCAGTGCATGCATGTTTCCCAGTTGGGGGTACAGTCAAGTTGACTTTGCCTTTAACTCTTAGTGATTCACCTGAACACCACTTTTCGTGGAAATAACACTTATAACGTTAGTATACATGTACAGTAGGCATTAAAGAGTTATGTCTTGCTGTCTTTCCATAATTCCAGCACCCCTCAGGGGGGACAGGACGGGCCATAGGATTAGGTTAGTTATGCTCGCCCATCATGTTACGGAAAGCGGCGATCTCAGCGAACTTGGGTAGGTTACTTTAACCATTTGCAAGACTTTCGAGACACCTTTCTTTCGTGCCCACTTTGCTTCTTTCATTTTTCATGCTCCTACTATTGATCCTTGTGTTTTGTTCATCTCTTTCTCGACTTGCTGTTCCCATGTGCGTTGATCCGGTGGAGGAACACCCTCGTGAATGGGATCTACGTGTCTATCGACATACTATATGTCCTCTCTTTCTTCGGTCTTATATCGCCGTTGTTTTGGAAACTGAGCCTTATACTCCTTAACAGAATTCCAGCAATAGTTCCATCCATCATTCATTTCAGTGTAATTTTGTGTCGTTTTTCTCTGCTAACGATAAAATTCTAAGCATAGTCACTGCTAAGAACATTTTAGCTTGATCTGTTAGGCTATCGCGTATTGCGACGCATCCCTGTTATTGCCTGTTATCTTCGTTAGGTTACCTATCCTCGAAACAAAATCTTTATTTTTAACCCACATGGAGCTACATAGCAGAAACCCAGCTCTCAATTTCAATTTCATTGAAATTTGTTCGTAATTTTTCCTCAAAGCGAAGTTCAGAAATTTACAAAATTTGAAGTTTATTAAAAAAAATTATTCATTAGGAGCGTACTAGTGACCTGCGCCGTCCTTGAATTGATGAAACCTACCAGAAAATCTGCAGTCGCCAGCGTATAGGTACTGAATTAGATTAGAGAGGAGGCAGTAGACGAACCAATTGGCCCATTCCCAAAGAGACACCGTCACGGACGCCCCGGCCCTCTATGAGCTATTGCCATTATGTCAGAAGGAAATAGAGGAGTCAGGAAAAAAGAAAAAAAAAGGGGAAGGAGAATCTCTGTCAAAGAGACGATTATGCAGCTTCTTTGCTTCTCAAAGGAATATTCAACACTCTGCCGATGAGAAAGGAGAATTATAAATGCGACGTAGTCCAGTTGTATTTCCCGTATCAGGTATATATATACATTTAATATACACGTTTATGCAGCCAAGCTGAGGTTCACTCCGTATCATGAATACATTATTATTTGATTCAGTATTTTACTACCCTAGATGCAGCGAAGTGGTTCAGGAGTGAAGCTCAACTACAAAAAATATAAAGCTTTTCACCAGTAGGAATATTATATCTCGGCATTTCTGCCGGAAAAACTTGATTGGCTAAGTACCCTACTACTGCCCGGGAAAAAGGTGAAAAGAATAGAAAAAGACACTCGAGTCGACGGCCTCATTCGAGGCTTTGCACACGAGAGAGAGAATAGAGAAGTCCCACGGACTAAGTCGGCTATCTCGATCGACAGCTCACCTCGAGGAACAGAAAGAGAAAATAGAGAACCTACCAAACTTTTCAAAACTAACCTCGTCAGCAGGAACTGCGGCAAGCTGCAACAACTACTGCGGAAATGGCACTCGGGAGTCGGGACCCTTGGGTTTGTGAACTCCAAACATATTGTACCTGGGAATCATCATGGATACAATCGAATTAAATCTACCATGCTAGAATTTCTTCCTCTCATGAAGCAAAGAAGGTGTATGTAAACAAGCAAGTAAATAAACAAGCACGTAAATAAAGTTCACCCAGTTTTAGTATAGAATATAGATAAACATACTTATAATAAACATAAATACACATTATGAATGATTATAAGATTCTGATTACTTTAGTTGTGGCCTACCTCAAAGTATGTGTTACTTTCGGCTAGTAACAATAGGTTAGGTCCGTTAATAATAGGGTAAGCTAGATAAGGATAAGCGTTCTTTGTTCTCCTAGAATGAGGGAGTGATCTAACTTCTAGAAGTACACAGCTGTGTCTCGACACATCAGGTCGTCCAAATACACAATGCTGGCACCATTCAGACATGTGCTCGGGCAAGTATGTTGAGTAAATATTCTGTGATTTGGTCGTATAATTGCAGTTGAAAAAATTCACCAACTTATCGGTATAGAAATTACAACAGCTACCTATAAATGCTAGTAACACGAAACACTCTGTGGTCGTTATATACGCTTTAAAATATTACATAGAGTATATTGTAAATCCTATATAACGAAATAAGTGTACATCAATTTTATGGGCTCGTTCGTATATTATTCAATGTTAGTTTGTCTAATGTACACTAACCTGGTTTCGTAAAAGTTACTCTAATAACGGTGTTAGTAAAGCTCAGTCCCCATCTTTAACGCATAAAACTGCTAATAATTGAAAGTCGTAGAATTTCCCCGCGTAACGTGCTATTATTTTCGCATTCCAAGATACTGGACAATAAAACCACCTTACCACAACACACTACAGCGATGCTTACATTTTTCGTAAAAAAATCAATTTGCCACCTCAAGTTACAGTTTGGCACTTTTGGTGCTACACGGTGTAGTTTCATATGAACGCACCTTTCTTTTGCACATACTATAAAGGGTTTTTATACTAGTGCTAGCTTGTGCTACATCTAAAATTAACTAGTAAAAGCATGGTTATCTACTATGAAGCAATGCATGGTTAGCTACTAGAGAGCAATGCATGGTTACGATAACCTATCTAGTCCACCTGGCAATAAAAAAACTTCCTGTGTAAAAACTAGCAGTGCTAGAAAGCCGTACATAGGCTTAAACTGTAGGCGAAGTAGTGCCACACCATCCATGAAAATGACAGGCGAAAAAAAATGAAACAATAAAAAATGGTGGTGATTTTTACATTTTTTCATGTTTTTGGTGAAAAAATGTGAAAACCGCCACCATTTTCTTTTATTGTTTCATTTTTTCGCCCGTCATTTTCAGGGATGGTGCGGCACTACTTAGCCTACAGTTTAAGCCTATGTACGGCTTTCTAGCACTGCTAGTTTTTACACAGGAAGTTTTTTAGTGCCAGGTGGACGGCTACTAGTATGATGGATGGGTACTAGGCATGTTACCCGAGCTACTATGGAGAGCAATTCATGGGTAGCAACTAGAGAACAATGCTTGTGTAGCTACTATGGAGCAATTTATGGTTAGCTACTAGAGAGCAATGCATGATAAGCTGCTATAGAGAAACGCATTATTAATTACTATGGAACACTAATGCACTGACATGTATCTGTAATTCTAAATAAGCATCATATTAACTAGCTATTTCAATAAAATTTTGCATTAAGCTGGCTGTCCACAAATCATACATAACGAAAAGCTGAATATACAAATGCAACTCATAGCACACTGTGGCCGCCACCATTCAATGAAAACGCCTTCATTGTCTTGCATCCCGACTGAATTTGCTGACTCCTCAAGTTCCTACGAGTATATTCCTTAAATGTTTGTATGGAGCAGTAGGCGTGGACCTGCAGCAGACAGTCTTCCTTATGGCACACCACAATCCTGTCGGTAGTGCAGGAAAGTTCACAAGTTAGTGGCCCAGCACTGGCTGCCGATAACTGGATAAATTCACGTCTCTCTCCAGATAGCGGAGGTTTTCAGCTCTTTACGTAATCAACAGGAAAGGTAAAGCTAGCCTGATCTCACATCCCAAGGGGAAAATCTACACGCACTGGTTCGTGCCGCCGACAGAAGTCCAGAGAACCCAGAAAACTGACCGCGGTTGAAGTCGGCTACCGAGTGTCAGTCGGCGTCGGAAGGTTCATGTAAAACCTATGATTTCTCGACCATCTCCATTTCTGGCTAGCGTAGCTTCCGAATGCTGGGAATGTTGACTTTATAGCAAGTCAAGCCGTACAAAAATCCACTTGTCTGGCAAATAGGTACAAGCTTTTTCTGTACAAGTTTGCGTGAGGTAACAGTCTACTATTCTCTACACACATAAGCCCCGTGCCCACGTTACAACTTTCGTTGCCGCTAGCAGCCTAGAGCCAACTCAACGAAACTGCGTTGTCGTGACGATACTTCAGTATGACGTCGACGAACATCGAGCACTAATTCTGAAAAATATCAATTTCTGAGGACTTGAACTGCTAATAATTAGGAACGATAGTGTAAAGTTCACCATTGCCACTTACAGTGCATGACGTAAATATTGCAGTAGCGACTGCGATTTTCGACAATTTTTATACAGTTAACTTTTGTGCAAGCTGAAGCCGTGCCGCGGCTACGTAAACGGATTAGTTGAGTTGATTCTAGGCTGCTAGCGGCTACGAAAGTTGTTAGGTGGGCACCGGGCTTTATACCTACTTAATCTACAGATTTTCGTGTTGATATAAAGAAAATCATAGATTCAGAAGCAATTTGCATTTTCCATATTGCCTTTGCTTGGTGGAGGTATGGGCTCTCAGAGTGCTCTAGTTAGGTCTTCGTTTCGTTCCTTGAGACAGAATTTTGGTGATTCTGTTCTTACCCAAGCCTATTTTTACTGCATACTGTACCTATTTCATGCTTTCAAAACCATTTTGCGGCTAACTCCGAGCAACTAACTTTTCTGTTAATAGAAAATAGTGCCAGTGTCGTCTCATTAATAACTTGTAGGCATTGTGCGAGGAACTCTCAACAAACAAGATGCTAACTCTCTCTTACGTTATTATTTAGTATTATTCTTACATTAGCATTAAGAAAAAACCCTCAGGGTGCTGTGCCCTAACCTTTTTGGACACAGCATCCGTATGAAAAATAAATAGGACTAATTTATTATTATTCAGTATTTTATTTGTTTTAAATGTTAAATAATTGTTTCACTGTTCCTTAACTTACACTCGCTACTCTATATATGTAAATATCTTTCCTCCTCAAACTGCCAGAAGAATTAAGTTATCATCAAAATCTCTTGCTGGCAGTCAGGTGGCTTGTCCAACATGTGAGAGACTCCCTCTCCCCCCACCCCAGCAATTTGCAGGTGATGGTCTTACGCCAAGAGTCGTTTAATTTCACATAAATTTCATTAAGTAGGTAATGAGAACGTTGCTTGAAGTCTGTGCTGTAGTTCATTTTCATAGATATTAATAGACTTCTTAGATTTATTTTCATTAGGCCAAGAATTCGGCACTTATCAAGCTAGTGCCTTCGTCAGGGCGAAAAGTCTACATGTATAAATATATATGTAGATCTGACCAGCGCCGGAAGTTTGGCCTAATAAAATCAGTCGTCTGGAGAAGTCTATTAATATCCGTCATAATTTTTTTTTACAAAAATAAAGAAAATGTTCACGTCCTGGTGCTCAAGGCAGGTAAAATGGATCAGATTTCTTTTCGAGATTTGCAAAAAATTCTGCCGACGACTTTCAAATGCAAACTGCAAGGATTTGCGTTACTATCGCAAGTTGTGTTTAAAAAAAAATACGAGCTCATGTCATTGATATACGTAACGCTTCTGCGATTGAAAATTGCCTAATTTGTTCAAATTCCAATCTAAATCTCAGTAGATTATCGTCGAGAAGTGCCCAAACGAAATTGCACCAAATTTTGGGCATCACTAGATTGATGAAATACCTAGTCCCGTACGGATATCCTTATTGTTATTTTGGAAAGCTAAATGCTCAGTTTCCATAGCGAAGGCTGTGTCATCGAGGAAGAAAGAAGGGACATGCTGCATGTCGATAGAAACGTGGAACCCTTGCATGAGGGTATTCACACACAGGATCCCCTCACATGGGACAAGCAAACTAAGTAAGAAGAAAAAAAAACAGAGGAAAGTGACATCAGCACGAAGATAAAAGCAGAGGTGAGCAAAGTGGGCACGAAGCAAATACGTCACAAAGGCCTAGCATAAAGCTCGGAGAGTTGCTTCCCATAACACAGGATGGACGATCCTAGCTAATCTAAGAAATAAACATGTATGGTCACCTGCACTGTAATGGGCCAATGGACGAATCAAACGGTTCAGCTCCAGATAGGAGGTGAACCCAAAGTTTCAGCTACTGCATCATTAATATACTGTATATACATACATTAAGGTGTTTCACAGTTATAGGGTTAAAAATGCTAAACAAATCGTTCGAACGGCGTGAAGTGGAAACTAAGGAGAAAAGACTGTCGTCTGCAGCGGGTTTCACAAAAATTTGGGCCGTCTCAGCAACTGCTACACGACATCCCTTTCCTGCACAGCGTGCCGGATATGCCGCAAACCAAATCGTATTCTTTATTTCGATAACCACTCCATGAATCTCGCTTTGTCCACTCTGTACCACTACCGGTAGCACAGGCGCCTAACTCGCCGCGCGCTATATAGGTTTGCGACTATTCTGTGTGCATACATCGTGTGTGTGCTGCGTTCAAGGTCTGTGTGCTGTGTGCTATTGACACAAGTCGCTGCATCGCAGATTAGGTTACGTTAGGTAAGGTTAGACAAGGTGGATTAAGGTTAGGTAAGGTTAAGTAAGGTTAGGTTAGGTAGTGCTCATTGTAGGGCTCGGTCGTTGTGACGCGGCAAGAAAGCTTATTTGAACGCACGCACAGCGATGAACGTACACAGCGCGGCAAAGTATGATCGCCTTCAGTTACAGCCAGCCATTCATTTGTATTGAAAGGCAGCGCGTGCTAAAGATGGTCGAAAGTGAAATTAAATTTTCATTTTAAGCAACAAATGTGTGAAGGAAAGGGATATCGGTAACTGAGGCGGCCACGTACACTGTTAGGGCATTAGTACTTACAAATCAAATGCCTGTCGCAGCAGTGCGAAGCACTTCCCACAGCACAAGTGGTCGCAGCTGGCAAGGATTACGCAGTCAAGGGAAGCAGTATTTTCAAAGTAAGTATCTCGGCAGTACGAGCAATAGAAGCTGCAGTAAGCAGACAAAACTGCGTTTTCGTTTTCGAAATTGTTCACCTTAAGCCTCAGTCGATTGCACGCCCAGAGAGTTTCCTTGTCTGGCACCAACTCACGAAGCTCTTCTCCGGTTTTATTAAGCAAATCGAGCGTGCACTCCAACGGCCGCATGTAAATCGTACTTGCTCTACACGTGCGCCCGAAGAGGCTCATATCATATTTGAAATAATCAATTGCTCTTTTAACAGGCGCGAGGTTACTTTGCAGCAACCTACACAACAGTTTCGCCCACAACAGAACCTTGCGTCGAAGAACAGTCAAAGTTTGCTCAGTCATACACGCTCGCTCGTTGCCTGCGTTCCTTGTAAAGAATTCCCGTGCCAGGAATGTCAGACCCTCTCGGAGGTCGCCCACATAAACAAGATAGCCATTCAGCACATCGAATTCGTGCAGCGATTCCCTGGGGCACAATATCACATCTGCAGATATCCTTGCAATGGCGTTTATAAGATCCTTCGCTCTTTTATCTACAACAAATCTTCGGGTACCCCATCGGGTAGCCTTGTATTCTTGGGTGATGGGGTACACGAGCCGTATCAGGGTAAGTAGTTCAAATGCCTTTTTCTGGATATTGGCGTACGGATAACGTGCGATGTCCGTTACCAGTTTCAGCTGCTTCGGGAATGGATCTTCATTTGTCAAATACATTGCTACGATTTTAAATATTCGAGTATTTGCGCTTGCCGAGAAACAACGGACCTCTTATTTCAAGACCTCTTATTTAGAGTGGTGACGGTACTGGACTCTTTTTCGGGACAAGTTGTAGATAAACAAGCTGCGTAGGCGGTTGCGTGCACTGTGGAGATCTCTCGAGGTTGGTTTCTTGGAATGTCAAAGGTGCGAACAAAAATGCAGTTGGACCTCAGCGCATATCGGGTGGCGTACTCTACACCGCTTGGACTTGGTCCGGAGGTCAGTTAAGGATATGACGTGACAACTACTACTTCTGGTTTTTGTTGCGCTAACTGTTCCATTAAACTTCGCGTCAGGGATCAACTTAGACTGACAAGTTGACAGCTTTTTCCCTCGTATAAGGGCCAACTCTGGTCGGCGGTGACAGTTCTATCTTCGCAGAGCTCGTCCTTCCTTCTTTCACCTAAATTTCTTTTGACTCTGTTGCTTGACAACTAAAGTAATTCTGACATTTCAAATCAGCATCGAAGTAGTTAGTAAATTTTCTACTTTCACTTCACTTATGAAGTTCTTTTCCAATGAATAAGTTTCAAGAACTTATCGCCCGCAATCATGTTTGACTTCACGCAGCACAAACGTAATTTCACGTGAGTTTTTTCTAAAGCAAAGTAATTAAAATCCCAACTCTAAAAAATTTCTGGTATGATGTAACTGTAATAACATCATTTAAAAATAAAATTTAACCACATGAGTCTGATATTTTTTATACCTGAGGGAGACAAACTATGGATACGAATAGTTAAACATCACACGGTACTACCACACTTCTCGTGTTGCATTTTGTAGTAAATTTGACCTTGGCACAAAATTATTATTAATCACGTTACCTCATTATTATATTCCTGATTGTACCACCGCACCTACGCTCTACGCTGTGACCCAAGCAGTGAGACTCGGTCTATTATTTGCATAAGTACATGAATGTTTTATCTCGGCATTCCTGCTGAAAAGTCTCAGTCGGCTGAGTGCACTACTACTGGCGGCAAATAAGGCGGAATGCATCGTTAACGGTACACAGCTCGGCTGAACGAATTCGCTCAGCCATGCAGCACAAGGCAATGACAAATAACGAAAAGAGAAGGAGACAGAAGAAAGAAAAACTCGTGCGGAGGGTACCTTCCGTGGTACCCTACACGGGAGTAGATAGAAGCCCCATGGGATGAGGCGCTTACCAACATTGGGTTGCCCAGCTGGCCGAGTAGCAGGGAAGCACAGAGAACCTACCTAACAAACTAACCTTCTCAGTAGGAACATCGGCCAGCTGCAACATTCTCTGCGGGTTCGTGAGTTCCATATATATTCAGACAGTAATAGGGCCCACCAGAACATACCCTAGAGGACCGCATGTTAGTATAAGCCAGTGGTTCCCTATAACTGATCAGTGTAGACCCATGCCATGAGAGCAGTGCATCGTCATAGACCCTTCGTGTTCTAGTGTTGGATATATGCAATATGCTAGATTTAGGTAAAATCTGTGTACCAAAGGATACAGAAAAATCACTGTTTTATCAATTTTAATTTACTACGTAACGTAAATGCAATCAAAGGTGTAAAATACACAGACTAATGAAAAATTGCAAAAAACTACGACTGAATACATTATTAACAATAATAATTAACTTCGTAACGTAAATACAATCTCAAAGTTACAAAATTCACAGAATAATGAAGAACACTAAAAAAACGAAGAGGTAATATAATATTAACTAAAATTCCCTATATTAGGGTATCATTTTCTGAAGAATATTCTCGATTTGAACGGTTATTTAATAAGCCTTTATCAGTTACTGATGCTAGTCAGTGGTTCAAATTGCACCAGATTTGTAAAAACATTAGTTATTTATATTTTTCAGAGGTTGTCATGAAACCTTGACTATGTTAAGAATTTCGAACTAACGAGATTTAGTTTAGGTCCCGTTAAAATTCATTCTTAATACTAAAAGAAAACGCTACTTTTGAAAAAAATGAAGTTCAGAGGGAACTCGGCAAATGTGTTAAAACTCTTATATCATGCAAATTGATTTTTTAACATTTTTTTTAATACTGTATGCATAGTTTTTCGATACAGAATATATTTTCAGCCTTTAAATACAAAACGGGGAACAAATAAATAGAGGTTCCTTTAAATCGACCCCGTAGGGTTTCTACGGTAGACTCCCTGGGGTCTACGGGGGTCCATAGACCCTCTATAGGGAACCACTGGTTTAAGCCACGGCAAAGACACTCTTTGAAAAAATAAGGAAGGGACACATAGCGTGTCATGAAAAACGAAGAACCCATGCACAAGGGTGGTCTCACTCAAGATCAACGCGCATGGGAACAGCAAGTCGGGAAGGAAGAGAAAATATACAATGAAATAATATTAGAAGGACTATATTGAAAATAAAGTGGGCATGAACGAGAGGAATGCCTCAGGCCTCAGAGAACCTATGATAAACAATGGATTTGCTTAAACTAGCTCACTTGAATCAATGGTTCACCCTATGGCTCTTGAGGAGAGTTTACTGTACTAAAATTACATGATTATAGTACCAGATGGGTAAATTTATGGAAGTGTCTAGGCAGCCGACAAAGCCGGCGACCCAGACTGTAGGCTGCGCGGCCGACAGTGTGGGTCAAGCAAGCTCTGGGTTAGCTAGGCAGCCGACATTGTCGGTTATGGTAGCTGCCGACAATACAAGTGCCCCACATAGGGTAGAATGATTAGCTTTTTCTGTATTATTTACTGGGCTATCACATTAGAATTTATGTAAAGAAATGAAATGGTAGGATTCACCAAGGTTTCCTATTTGTCAAATATATATTACTTTGACATATATGTATCATATTCATCTTATCATGAGAATTATTTTTCATATCAGTATGTCATATGGATTGAAAATAATTCATCTAAAATACATTCAAGATGTAGGCAGGGGCTTAACTAGGGTATAGCTGGCGCCCGGGGACAAAAACAATTTCAATCGTGAGAACTGAGGGAGAAGGAGTGTTTTTGACATGTCACACTGAATCATAATTCGAAATTAAAGTATCAATTACTGTGCTTAAATTAGGGCAATTTAAACTTAAAAGGTAATTTACTTGAGGTGTTTGGCTAAACGCATCATACGCTGAATATGAAGTGGACTTGGTGCAGATCAAGCTAGTCCCAATTGAGGACCACCTAGGCAGGGAGGCAGTACGTGTATGAACGAATAAGAGCATAAGAGCATATTCGATTGGGTCGTCCAAGTCGATCTAAACCAACCCTCTTGACTCAAGTTGTCCTTTCCCTGCCACAATATAGGAATTTGAGCCTCACGAACCCCAGGGTCTCAAGTGCCTTCTCCGCAGGAGATGTTGCAGCTTGCCGCAGTTCCTGCTCAGAAGGTTAGGTTCGGTGGGTTCTCTATATTTCCCCTTCTGTTTCGCTAGATGGGCCGCCAATTTAGGTGCCTTCGCCCGTGCAGATAATCACGATGAGGCCAGCCGCACAGGCGGTTCTTTTCCCTCTCTTCTTCTCTTTTCGTTTTTCGTCTCTTGCCCAGTACCGTCCGGCTGAGCAAATACGTTCAGTCGAGCCGTGTATGGTTAGAGATGCACGTGCTTTATAGTTTTAAGACACAGAACTCACTTTTACGAGTTCGCCGTCACTCTCGATCTTCCGGCAGAAATCCTGACACAAGATTTACCTTCGGCGCGATGCGGCTTAAAATCACTGCGTTAGTAAACTTTTTTTTTTACTAACCTCAACCTTGACTCAACTTATCCTGCCTGACAGAACTACAACTACAAATTTCGATTTCATTTTATTTTTTTTTTTTTTTTTTCGAATTGTGATCTTGGCATTAGAAGCAACCCAGTTAGGCCTATGTTGAGTCGACTGAAAATTCCATTTTATGGAGCTGGATTGATTCGTGGAATTATCACATATACATAATAGATTAATGGTCAACGCCTGAAACTGGAACGAACGGGTCGAGCCAAGGGCACCTATCTCTAGCTTCGGATAAGCTAGGTAGAGTGAGTGAGCTTGCCCTAGATCGACTTCAAAGACCCAATCAATCATGTTATTCGAAGTAGTCGGCTAGGTGGGCAGCCCTTACAAACGCTCGTTTGAAAGGAACAGTTAACATGAGTATAACGATTAATACAGGTAGAAAGTGACTCAAAAACTAATAAGCACAATGTAATTTTCATTTAAAATAGGCTATAGTGAAATTTCATAGATGAAAGGTTTTGATTCTTCATTTCATTCTAGTTCACCATTATGGTCACGGTGCCGCCCAATAGATTTGCCCATCACCCTTCAAACGTAGCGCTGGAGTCAACTTGACCGCACCTTTTTCTCAAGCTAGGAAGCCCACATGCACTGGTTCCTCCTGAATAAAAACAAAAATGTCCCAACATCAAGGAGTTTAGTTTTGCTGTCAATTAGATTTACAAAGCTATGGCGCCAAAGACGAAGGACCCAATTAGAACTGAGACTGGATATCTCGATTTCTCGTTAGGTCATGACCCTCATAGTGAACAGTGTCAAACGCTGATACTACAATACCGATAGGTAAACAATTAGATTCTGTGGTAAGAAGCATTGAAAGCAGAGGCCCAACCTGGTAACACGTACAGTAAACTTGACGACACACCCCCAACTGGCAAGCTCGCGCGTGATAGGTTGTGCAGCAGAAAGATGCTCAATAACATTGTTTTGATTGATTTAGATGTAATTAATATAGAAAAAGGTAATTTCTACCCTATGTTGCGGGCAATTGTATTGACGGCAGCTATCAAAACCGACATTGTCGGCTACCTAGCTAGCATAGACCTTGCTTGACCGACACTATCGACTGCGTAGCCTCCAGTCTGGGCAGCCGATATTGTCGGCTGCCTAGACACTCTCTAAATTTATACTTGGATGTCTACGAGTCACGTGAAGAAAGAAGGCAGCATAAAAAAAGTTACTAAACTACAGTTACTAAACTACAACTATTAGGTTTGCATTTCAAGTAAAATGCGGTGTTGATATTATTTCAGTATTCAAACTACCGCATTACCGAGAATCTTACGGAATCTTCCTGACAGAAATTGATCTACATTACCCATATTTCATACTTCCATCTGTAGTAGAGAATAGTAGCAAAATGAAGATTTTCTGCATACTTGCGAGTTTTCTTGAAGACCATGTTAGCGTTTATACCATCATCTATAGAGTGATGTTAGCACCAGGACAAAGTTACGTATCTTTCAGACGTTCTCCCACTCATTTCCTAGAATAGTACCTTTCCGTGTGCTTTATTCGATTTGATAAATTATCTCAGCACGCAAACTACCCCCTGAGGAATTTTAAGTCATTGTTCAAGTTGGTATTTAGTCGATGACCCCATCGTAAACTCGGCCCGTTTTCCAGATGGCAACAAATAGAAAGTAGGGTAATGTCTCAATTACCGAATGCCCATCTATTACAGAATATAGGTAGGAATCCTATTGCGTTCGGTAATAGAAAGGCATTCGGTAATTGAGACATTACCCTAGATGGCCAAGCTTGTCCTCGCTAACTAATTTATAAGAACATTTTCTAGCAGTACGTATGAGCGCTTTGCCTAGTCTCAGGCCTTTATGGCACAAGATTACCTTCAGGATAATCCAAGCAACGCTAATCTCACGAAAAGTGAATTCAATTAATGCTCTAGTAAGTTTTCTCATGAAAACCAAGTACTCCTTTTGATAAAAATATAATAATAATAAGTTTATTGGAACACAATGAAGTAAAAAGAAATACAGGTAATGGCACGTTCTCTACTTCCTCAATTGTTCCTGTGTCTCAAGCCCATCGATAGCACAAAGCTAATCGGGCAAAAATAAAAAAGTACAAGAGGGAAGGAACAAAAAAAAAATAGAATTGGAAAATACATTAAAATACAGCCGACCAGTGCTGCACTCTTGAACGGAATTGGCAGACATTTAATCTAAACCCGTCAGCCCTTAGTGGTTAACACTCTCAGCTCTAGCTATAGTCACCGTATCAGATTAATGATTTCTGACGATTGCAACTCAGAAATTCGTGTGAAATAGAAAAGAAGACTGTTTGCAATAAAAAAAAATAGGTTACTCGGCGAGGTTTGGTTAGACTAGGTTAGGTTAGACTAGGTTAAGTTAACACAGTTTAGATTATTGTAGTCACCAGGTATTTCTCCCGTAGGAAAATAATAGGAACTTCAAAGTCAAAGTTAACCAACGGCTCTTGCAGAGCAAACTGAACTGACCGGTAAACATTTTTACGCCATTTCTTGGCAATCTCAAAACCGTGTTTACGAGAGCTCAACATAACGTTCGGACGAAAAGATGATGATACTCGTTCTTTTGACTAGCGTGTGCCATCGCCATTAGGAAGCCTTTTTAATATTTTTAGAGGTTAGGTTAGGCTAGGTTAGGTTAGACTAGGTTAAGTCAACACAGTTTAGATTATTGTAGAGTCGCCAGGCATTTTCTCCCGTAGGAAACCAATAGGAACTTCGAAGTCAAACAGGGCTATCTTGAAAACTACGCATTTAAAGGAACTTAGACCACACCCTCACCTGGGAGACCCACATGCCCTGGTTTGTGCTGCAGGTATACGCCCCCTGGCTCCAAATGAGTAAGTGTATGTAGTTGCAGTCGCCCTCGGGTCACCAAGAACTATGGCGCCAATTTGACGGAAGGAACAAATGACCCAAGACCCCCACCCCCTCATCTCTGAGGAAGGCAGTTCCGCCACAGCGCCGTGCATTCACACACAACTGCCGACTCAGCACACCAAGATCTGCAAAGAGCTCGCGTTTCTGGCTGGGCATCGAACCTGCGAGCGATGCAAGGTGTTAGAGTTGAGAACGGAAGCATGCTGCTACCGTGCGAGCAAATATCACTCATCACATCCTAAAATGTGTCCTGTTACCTATATATGGCATCAAAATGTTGAAAATTCTTGACCGAATTATTTTCTTTGGCATTAGATAAGGGAAAAATAGAACTTCAAAGTGAAATATCTCGAAAAGTAAGCATTTCCCAAAAACTGGCTGTGATTTTTGGATCCAGGATGTGCCAANAAAATTCTTGACCGAATTATTTTCTTTGGCATTAGATAAGGGAAAAATAGAACTTCAAAGTGAAATATCTCGAAAAGTAAGCATTTCCCAAAAACTGGCTGTGATTTTTGGATCCAGGATGTGCCAATTTGTGAAGAAACGCATTTCATTGGTATCAGAGTTTGCACGGATTAAGTAGAAAATTACGGCGGTATGTTAGAACAATGTTTTATGAAGAACATTATGCATCGAATATGAAGTGTAATACGGCGTCACTTCAAAAAAGAAATATTAGGGCGCCACAGTACCTGCTCGGAGTTTGCCACTGATGTTGAAAAACCCTCACTTGGCCTCTACTGCAATTATCTACTAATAATTGTGTTCATCTATTAATGTATTTAAAGGCTTGAAGTTTCTAACTGACAACTTTTCCACTCCTGGGAGAGCACTTGTAATAATCACTATCTTACTCTATTAGGTAGCTTTAGCTACTCGCCAACATGTCAACTAGCCAGCTAGCAGCTACTTTAAGCCCTTACTAAATGGGCGCTAATAGCTACCTTCGAGGGTGATGCACCGCATCGTAACGAAACTTACCAAGTGGTTGAACGGTGCCCAGGCCCAAGACTGTGCGACACCGCATCTAAAGGGCCCCACACAATACACATGCCGCCAACTCAAACTCAGTACGCAAATCCAAACCCTTGCCAATTCGCTTAGTGTGTGAGGACGTTCATGCTCCAATTCAAGCCAACTTTCTAGGCATGAGTTGGAGCTGTTCAGATTTTCTTGATATTTGTGGGCGGAGCTTCCAGTTTGTACAGCACAAGGAGGTTTAATATATCTATTCAATCTCCTTGCTGCTGCCGGCTGACGGTTTTTTGCAGCGGAAATAAGAGATTGTGCTCGTGATTGGGGCTTACGCAGTGTGTGGGGAAGCAGGCTCGCACAAGTCGCACCTTCAACCTAGCATGTGCTTGATTTGGAGTTGGCGGCATGCGTAGTGAAAGGGCCCCTTAACAGACGTAAATTAACTTATGAAAGTTATGTCAGACTAGCATTGCGAGCATTTGTAAAATAGTGACGTCACACGGAAGTATCAGCCAATAGCGTAACTCGTTTCACACAGCACATAGCTTAGACTGTTAAGCCGTGCACAGAGAAACGCCATCTTCGCTGATTTCGGCGGCACAATATTGTCGATTGATACAGCCTACCGCCTAGTCGTGAAAGGAGCTTGGAGGTGCAATGTATTGGGATAAAGTAATTATAAGTTGCATAAAGGAAATTATAAATATTAAATTACTGATTTTTTTTTCACTGGTTTACACCCGGTTATTCTATTCACTGTGTGTAATGTTCACCGACTAAATCTTTTGTGAGATCTTGTAGCTCGTAAACAAAACTTTGACATGTACTTTTTCTGTCGGTTATGATCGTTTTAATTTCTATAGATTTTTTGTTATTTTGACATTGCAGTGAAAATCGTCTCCATGTCAAGTAAAATTTCAAGAAAAACTGCCTAAGGGCGCTGGCACACCAGGAGCAGTTGAGCTGGCGGGCAGGCTGGCAGGCAGGCAGTATGCCTTACACGCCACAAGTACAACAGCAGGTGCGAAGGTGCAACTTTGCAGTGTTGCCAGTTTAGCATTTTTAAACTAGATTTGCATTTTACGAGGTTTAGAATTCAAAAATTGGTTTAGCATTTAGCAGGAAACAGCAGGAAATTTGAATTTTTAGCATTTGTGACATTTTTCTTACTTATTCAACACAAGATGCCGAATTGAATGCTATTGACACAACGTAGGGCACACATGCGATAAAATTATCCTTCGTTGATTATTGCAGCATTGAAGGGAAACTACAACTCTGTCGACCGTACCAAGCGTGTATTTAATTCGTTCAGTGTGAGATAAATAGAGTTATCACCTTCGCGTCATTTATTTATGCTATGCAGGAGCTACTCAGTGCAATGCCATACCTATTTTATTATGATCCTTATTCTTAATGCCGGTTAAACCTTTAAAGTAATTCAGCAAATCATTCGCATTGAAAAGATTAGATTAGATGGGCGGCAGTAAACGAACCAATAGTCCCATTCCCAAAGAGACACCGTAACTTACGCCCCGGCACTCCATGAGCTATTGCCATTATGTTAGTGGGATGTAGAGGACTGGCAAAAAAAGAAAGAAAAAGGGAAGAATCCCCGCCAAAGAGACGATCATGAATGCACGCAAGCACGGTCAAGAGCCGCTGATATGCGGAGCTTAGAACGTTGCACATACGCAACAGAGTAAGAAAAAAAATATTAGCTAAAAGTACGCAACTGTGGCTGCTGTGCGTGACTGTAGAGTTATAGCGATGCCATATTGGATCCCCTTTCCAACGCCCTGTACTTCAACCGTTCCGCCATTACAGATACAATGGAAGTAAGACGATTAGAATCTCACTTCGCGCTTGAACGTTACAAGTACAGAAATGTTACACTTTGAGAACAAAATGAGGCCCAAAATAGTGTAAACTTCACCATCGTTCGAGTTGATAATGATAAGGCGAAGTACACTCAAAAGTTCAACAAAAAGCACAAACTTGCCAGTCCATGTCAGAGTACTTCTTTTACGAGTTATATACGTTGTTAAAAAAGATGAGACAACTAAGGTGGAAGTCAATTCAGCCATGTATATTTGCTGCCATGCAACATTCAATTCCTGTCATCATCTGGACGACTTGTGCTAAAGTACCAATCCGATACTTGAGCAGTGATACATCGCACTATGTGTACAACCGTAGTGGAGATTGTTATAGTTACTTGCAGTATTCCAATGAAAATTTAACTACTGATAGCAAATTTAGCTTGCAACTGAATGAATCTAATGGTATCACTACTGACAAATCATTAGTTTTTTGTAGTTCCGGAGGAAGCCAATTTAAGGATGTGGCAGCATTTGTTTGAAAACTAGTTTTACTCCATTCGAATGGCGAAGTCGAGCGTTATTCAGTAGCATGAGCGCCGTGAAAAATAACGTTAGAAACAAAATGTAACTGCCTATGCAATCAGCTATTCTTACTGTAAAATATGGCCTAACGAAGCCTAGCAAATCTTACAAAAACTTCAAACTGCCAACAGTTGCCATCATCAAAATTGGATTGATGGATTTCTATTCTATGACAAGACAATAGCCCCGTACAGAATGCACAGCTTGTCAGTCAATTATGATGAAATTGCATTGGAGCTGTGATTCAGCAAGAAATTGTTAGATCATAATTTCTTCCCTCTTTCTTTGTAACTAGATACTGATATTTTTTCTGTAGCGATTTTGAAGGAAAGTCCTAATTTCAATTATTGGCAACACTGAGCAGCAGTGCGCACCTGACGCAGAAACTCTGCGATCAACGTCCTGGAGGACTCTGATTGCAGTCCAGCGATGAAACTCAGAGTTCTCAAATCCCCCAAATGGGAGTTCTAGATTTTTCCAGATCTTAAGAAAATTTCGCAGATAGTAATAAAAGACTACAAATAAAAACTTTATGCTTATCTCAATCTATGTGGTAACAGGTAACACTTAATTATTTACGTCATTCTTAAGTATTTGGCTGGGAAAAACTCCCCAAATTGGTCTAAAAATTCTTGGAACCCTCTCAAATTTCCATGATCTGGAGAAAATTCCCAAAGAGTGGCAGCCCTGCATCGCACGTCTGGCAAGGTACACAGCAGCAGTTAGAGCAGGAATCTGCCGTACCGCCCGCCGCCAGCGCTGGCTGCTCTGGACGGCAGCTGCCTGCTAAACTGCCGCTGTTCGGTGTACACGCTCCAATGCATTCCGTGCTTCCAAATACTGACAGCCTGCCTGTCAGCTTCTCGCTGAACCGCGTTTGGTGTGCCAGCGCCTTAACGCATTGTAGCAGTGAAGAGGGATAATTGGAGTGCAAGGTGCTTTGAATTGCTCGAAAGCAAAGAAGGACATTGGCCTGCTAAATGCGCCCTTCAGGCAACTATTACGCCGAGTCTGGTAGAGCATTGATTGGGGAAGTACCACTCTCGGCAAATTTTACTTCTCGTCTGCATTGGGCTTAAAACAGATGAATATGCAATACAATAAAACAATAATAATGTATCATTTATTTCTCCAACAGGTGGAGGTATTCTTGCTGTTAGTACTAGAACAATTGGCACAATATAATGCATATAGTAATACATAAAGGGCAATAGGACATTGCTTTCCAAATTGCATATGAGAGGACATTGAAACTCCTAGATAGGAGACTGACAAATCAATTGTTGTAGACTAGGGGCTCCCTACCGGGAGTGCGAGACGAGCTTTCAAAGGGTACGAAACCTTAGATTATTTTCACGTCATTGAAAAATTGCCATGAATTTGTAGCCCAAATTGAAATAATTTAACTTCTTCAGCATCCCAAAAGTTATTAATTCGACAATCTATGTAAGATTATGCTACTTCACGTTCTGAATTATTAATAAAAGTTGTGAGATTGAGTTTAATTTGGATATTTCTTAGGGCCAGTTCACACGTCCCTCATTGTAACGCGTTCAATCACGAAACTGAACACGGGCTGTGCGTCAACTTTTTCTGTCTCTGACCAGAGTCCACACGTGAAGCGTCCTTCATTCAGATGAATGACGCCGCGCATTCAGTTATGATATTGTTTCTTTACATTTTCGCTAATATTTGGCGTCTATTTGAAGTCACATTCATATCCCATAATCTTATAACCTGATTTTGATAGGGACAGCCTATTTGCAAAATATGAATAAGTTGATAAACCGATAGAAGAGAAATCAGCACAAAGCAGTCAGCTTGGATTTAAATCAAAGATGGTGTCCGTGTTCTCACAACATTTTCAGGCTTTCTACTTTTTTTATACCGTGATTTTGATCATTAAAGTGACAATAAAAAAAAAAATTTTAGTCGACTTGTTCATGATTTGAGGACGTTATAGGTTCCGTTTACTGAACTTGAATGACGTGCTTCATCCTTCAGTGTACCGCGTTTGCTGCAGCTACTTCGATTAAATCAACGCGCCGCGTCCATCAGTTTGAGTGAACGCGTTACAGTGTGGGACGTGTGAACACGTGTGAAAGTAAGTGAGCTATGACTCCCTTTGTTCACTGCAGAGTAGTGACATCAAAGTCAAGGCGGTCGCTGATTGGCTGAATGTTGCCACCCTCATGTACGCTTAGATCTGACATAACTCCCTTTATTAAATGAACTGTGTTTCACTCACAGAAAACTAAAAGCTTTCAGTTGACCGTAGTTTCCCTTGAGTCCTCTCATACGCTCTTTTCATCCTGCATGCCATGCTTCTCCGAGGGAAGAGGTATTCACTCTTGTGCTTCAAATTAACCATTTCCTGGACAGCAGTAACTGCTCCACATCGCTGTGGTTTTTCAAATGAATAGAAAATTTAGCGGCAACCCTACAGGCTGCAACAGCAGGTTAACACCAAGGTCTGATTTGTTAATAATTGCATTTAAGCGTGTTTAGATACATGCTACTGCTGTAAAATTTTTGTCAGCTTTTCAAACCATGTACTCTGCCGAATAGTATGAACCATTAAAATAAAGTGTATAGTTTTAAATCAATAGAAAGCAATATCAAACCCCTTTTAATCGTAGAGGTTGTGCCTTAACTGATAGGAGTTTGTTCATCAATATATGATACAGCACTCGATGATACGACCTATTTCCGCTAGACGATATCTAAGCCATCATTATTACGTATGAATGTCGCCAAATTATTACAACTGCCTCGAGTTGATTCTACAATTTCAAGTGATTCACCCACATGCACGTCCCACGCGGTCATTTTCTATATCAAGGGCAAACTTTGTATACAACTAGTGCACCAAACGCAACCCTTTTGTTGAATAAGTCATGAAAGTATGTATTTAAAAATAACTTACCATCCTATCGAAAAAGTTCACAATACTCCAAATTTCACCGTGTCCACAGAGTCCAAGAAGTTCACCAAGTGCACAAAAGCAGCCAAGTTCACAAAGGCCCGTGACTAGGCCTTCACTAATAACCCAGGAATTCCCGGGTTCGTATCCTGGATACGGTTTGGAAAAGAAGAAAACTTGGGAACCTTGGAATTTTTTTCTTCAGTATTAGATAGGTGGCAAATAAGGCTTCGGACAGACGGACTGACAGACAGACGATTCTCTCTTATTATACTATAGATTTGATGTAGATGATAAATAGCTGACATTATTCTTTAAGCCGCCGCACACGTAACAACTTTCGTTGCCGTTAGCAGGCTAGAGCCAAGGAGCTTCTATAGAGAAGGAGGGAGCCAGTAGCCTAGTGCGTTGAAGCTCAAGAGTCTCTTATGGCTGTCAGCCAGTTGTCCCATGCACCAATCGCATATCAGTGAAGAGTCTCTTATGGCTGCAGCCAGTCACGTCAGCACCAATCGCATATCAGCAACTCGGTTCGTCTGCTGCTCTCCCGTGAAACTCAGTGCTCCCCCGTCTTTTCCACCAATGAGCGTGTCAGCCATAAGAGATCTGGTTGACTCGCTGGAAAGTCTGTAACTGGGCCACAAGGCTTCCTCCTTCTCTATTGAAGCTCCTTGGCTAGAACCAACTCAACCAATCCGACTGCGTGATCGCGGCCGTGACTTCTGTATGAATTGTCTGAAGATCGCACACTAATTCCTAAAATAGCAATCTTTGTGGAGCTAAGCTGCTCATAACTAGAGGCGATAGTTGAAACTTCACCATTGCCACTTGCGATGGCTCAAAAATTACGGTAACAACTGATATTTTCGACAATTTTGGTACAGTTGAAATTTGCGCAAGCTGATACGGGGCACGGGTGCGTAAACGGATTAGTTGAGCTGCCTTTTTAATAGGCTTCTAGCGACAACGAAATTAGTTACGTGGACACTGGGCTTCAGTTTTATGCAAAGTACGGATATTCCGTCTCAGGCTCATAGAAAACAAACTCTGTTTTCGCTAGCATATTCAGCTGGAAAAAAATAAGAGCACGAGGCTGTCAGGACCAGTAGGCAGGGCCGGCCGCTGCTCAAATTAAAGCCAGCAAAAGCCTCAATTAAAAACAAGGCTGCTAATTCCCAGCTCTTACGCCCTATCTCAGCCGAGCTCAATAGCCGTCGATTGAATTAAAAACGAAGAGCTTTGCATTGGCCTGAGCGGCAGTGAGGAATTTTTCTGCGCGTCAAAAGCCTTCAGTTTAATTTAGGTGCGGCAAGAATGTCATTAGAGGCTCTAAAAGAACCTTATGGCAGCGAGATGAGGCGCCCGGGACCCTGCGTCGAGCGAAGCTTCTTTTCTGATGAAGGCCCTTCATTCGAGCTCATTCCGCGTGTTAAACTGTTTCGTTTTTACTGGAATTATTATCTAGTGTACAACCTTGTGTTTTATTCGTTAGCTGGTGATGCAATCTACTGCTGTGTACTGGACATCTATGTAGTTCTTGTTATGTGCGTGGGTTACAGTGTAGAAAAGCCCACATAAAGCTAATGTGCATATGTACTGTAGTACATTAGGTGAGGGCCTGTACACACGCTAGTCAAAGCAACGAGTATCGTCATCTCCGCGTCCAAATGCGTAGATGTGTCCGTTTATATAGCACAATCTTCAAAAAAAATTTTGAGGTATAATTCACTTCAAATTTGAGTAGATATCCTAAACTTAACTAACGGCACTTGCGGAGCAAACTGGATTAATGGTTAATATTGTTATCCGTTTTCTTGGCAAACATAAGGTTGTTTGCCAGGATCAACAACATCTTAAGACAATTAACTGAAGAAACTCTTTCTTTTCACTAGTTCATGTATTAACTCTGTAAGCAGCATATACATAGTTCGAAGTAAATCCTTACCGTATCGCTTCCTCATTGTTCAGTAGAGCCCGAATTTTGACGCTCACCGACGGCTTATGCTTTGGCTTATTTTATTCCAAACATTTATTCTGGCGGAAAATTAGAGGCAGTGGTGCATAAAGTGGCCCGGATGCTAATTCCTCATATGTTGGGGATTACCGAAGTTGAAAGCTTTCAGTTATTCCATTTCTTTAATATTCTAAATACGTTAGCGCATATAGCGAGTCCGAACAAGAATATTACCAATGAGCATTTGTTGTTTCTAGTAAACAGACGGGTTATATTTTCAAAGAATATGTCACTGATAATGTAGACAGAAGTAATAAGATATGTGGTGCAATTTAATCAAAGCAGTTCGCTGTGCTAATGCTCATATTACTCACCGGTGTGTATGAGGTGATGGGGTTCGTGATGAGGCTCGGGGATGGGGGGGGCGGGATGTGTTAAATGTTAGTATTGCGCTGTGACTATCTCTTGTGTCACAGCAGTACTACCACACTACGCCATTATTACCATACGTTTACTGTCTTACCATTACCACCACACTATTAGCACCACACCATTACCACTACACCATTACCACCACACCAGCGCTACTACGCTAATATCTCCACGCCATTCCCACCACACCAGTACCACCAATGCCACCATACCCGCACCACCACATCATCACTAACTACACCACTACCACCATACCTATACCACCACACTATTACCACATCACCTTTCCCGCCATAGAACGCCACCACCACTACCACCATACCTATACCACCACACTATTACCACATCACCTTTCCTGCCATAGAACGCCACCACCAACACATCGCACCATCACCACATCATCACCCCCACGGCCGCTGTCTGACCACATCAGAGATTTGATGGCCACAATTTTGAGCTAAATTGACTGTAGCGAGAACAACAAAAAACGTTGAGAGAAGCGCAAATGTTTAAAAAAAAAACGTTGCGCAGGCCTGCGTGCGGCTGAGCGAGGCGGTCGTTGCTTGGAAAAGTTGCGAGGTTTTTCCGATTTTTATAAATTTGCTGAATTGGAATCTCGATTGGAGTCTGAAATAAAGCATTTCATATTTTATTTAGCCCTTGCCGCGAGAACAAAGCGTTTGGTCTCGTTACAATCCCATTATCAACACCGTCCAGAAAAAGGACAAACTGTCTACATGTATTAGATATTTAGCAGCTATTAATTGTCATTGTGTTGTTTCTGCTCGCTGTACACTGTAGCATGTACTTGAGAGCAGGAGGGCACATGCGGCCACCTGCGGCCCAAGCACAATATTGGAAAAGACAAGCCCTTTTTGCACTTGTCCCATAGTATCAAAGGTCCGTATCTGCGTGCTCCAATTTAATTTCTTTGTTAGTAAGGAGAAAAGCAAGCCAGTAGCAAAGTGGCACATTATACTTTTTTTTTTTAATCTGCCTGAATTTAAATGTTGTTTCTTCAATTTTAAACTTTAGGAAACAACGCTAGAGCCTTGATGATAAAATATTTTCAAGAAGATCATAAAACCAAGCATGACCAGTTTTCACGTTTTAATTCCGTCGGTAAGGAGGACTTATATCGACAAATTTTTAGTGCCTTAACTGATAGGCAACTAATATCGCGCAATTATTTTCACTGCTCCTTACTGCACTAACTTATACTTCTTGCTTCAGCTATAATTTATGCAAAAAAAATGCGTTCGAATTTTTTTATTGGCGCTCGTTAAGGAAAAATAGGAAGAAATAACATCAAGCAATATTAACGAATGTTTTACAGATCCGCATATATCTGTCTGTCCAATACAATGATAATTTCGATGTTGTGATACCAGCCCTTTAACTGCGCAGCCGCCACCACCCCCCATCACCGCTGTAAGTGTCAATATAGTCTCATAATTCGCTCGCAATAATAAGCTTGCTGGTCCTGAATAGGTCATGAGTCTCTGATGAGCTATGCGGGGGGCGGCAGCCCCTAGCTGGTGCTTTGAATAAATGAGTAATGACCGCTCACGGTGAGCAGTAATCACTGATTATACTGTGGCAATTAGCTGCAGCGGAGCATTGCAGGACAGGTCACTAAATAATATAACCCGTTCCAACAGGCAGGATGATTTATCTAACGGGCAGCACGTGAGGCACCAATTGTCTCGCCGGTAATTATGGTTAATAAGACTAAATTACATCGCCGGTTCCAGCTGTGCAGAGTGATAATATTTATAAGGTAACCCTTGCTATTGTAGGTATTTGGTAAGGAATACCACACTTAGTGCCATAACATGCAGCGAATTCCTGGATAATAAAGGGAATCGGTATTTAGCTCACACTAGATACCGGACAACTGACAAACAAAGAGTCCTATTTGCATAATTGAGTCAATGCCAAGTACCGCTTAGCTCCAGGCTGGTACCCTTACTTTACTACATAGTACAGTAGCTCCAGGCTGGTACCCTTACTTTACTACATAGTACAGTCATTACATATACTACTGCTCATGTGCAACAGACAGAACTACCTATACCGAAGCCAACGGAACAAGCGTGCATACATAATCAATTGCGGCAAATTTACCTTGTGTCAAGCTAAGTTCAGACTACAGTCTTTTGTTTCCGTACTTAACTTAGTACAAAGCATTCAAACCTTTTGTTAGTTCTATGCAAACACCACTAAAAGATTTACTTAAATGCTAGTTGTCGTGTCTGCTAGATTTGAACGAGCGTTACCAGTACACTTTTAGATATCTCGCAAAATTTGGAGCGATTTAGAAGTTGAAAAGCCGCTCACTATGCAGTTGTGAGCGCGCAATGCCCACGATACACACTACGTTCGGTTCGGACGCATGACGGGATCTGACGGCGACCAAAGACGGTCGTGTGAACCCGGCGGCTTTAGGCCCGCTGCAGACGTTAGTCCTTTCGGCAGGACGTCCTGTGTTTTCGCTGCATATGAAAGAAAACTCGGGACATATGACAGTCGCTTCGATAGCCAACGGTAGCAGGACACGGATCGAGCATATTTTACTTCTGACGAAGAAGCTTGAGTCTCCGGGTTGCGCTACCGTCGTTGACGACACCTTGTGTGCTTGTTTGTGTACGCAGATCGTGTGCGTGTGAGCGGCGTTCAAGTTGGCACGCCGCGCTGCTCGCTGTATCGCTGATTAAGTTAGGTTACGTTAGGTTAGGTGAGGTTAGGTAACGTTAGGTAACGTTAGGTAAGGTTCGAAAGGCTAGGTTGGGTTAAATTGGGTTAGGTTAGGTTAGAATGTTAGGTAAGGAGGTTAGGTTAGGTTAGGCTAGGTTAGGTTAGCCCAGGTGGTGTTTATTTTAGTTGTGGCGCGCGCAGGAAAGCTTAAGTGAACGCAAAGTGGCTGTGAACGACGGTAGTGCCTCCGGGTTGATCATATCTCGTAATTTTTTGCTGAAATTAAAAGTTTCCCGAACACGATCACTTTAAAATGTATACAAGAATAAGTTTTGTGACGGCAACCGCACTTTTATTCGTATTTAAATTTTTTTTACTAGGATATAAAGAATTTACTTGAGTCACCGGCTTACAACTTGTGTGGCGGTACTTGGCAACTGTTCAAGTCACGTGACTTCAAGTTCTCTGTGACTGTATTCTTTCTTATATAAAATGCAATTGCGCCAATGCAGTGGTTTCTTCAATACACTGTCTGAGTTTCTTCCGGATCCATTTGTTCGGGTGAGGTATACTCGGCGCACTGGTGCTCTACATGACTTTGCCTTGGAACCGTTACGATGCCGTACAGGCCAGTATTCCCGTTCGTTTTTTCCATCGTGTGTGGATGTTTGGAATGGTCTTGATGGCTCTGTCTTTGCTGGTGCGGGTANCAAACCTCTTATTAGTTCTATGCAAACACCACTAAAAGATTTACTTAAATGCTAGTTGTCGTGTCTGCTAGATTTGAACGAGCGTTACCAGTACACTTTTAGATATCTCGCAAAATTTGGAGCGATTTAGAAGTTGAAAAGCAGCTCACTATTGAGTTGTGAGTGTGCAATACCTACGATACACACTACGTTCGGTTCGGACGCATGACGGGATCTGGCGATGACCAAAGACGGTCGTGTGAACCCGGCGGCCTTAGGCCCGCTGCAGACGATAGTCCTTTGGGCAGGACGTCCTGCGTTTTCGCTGCATATGAAAGAAAACTCGGGACATATGATAGTCGCTTCGATAGGCAACGGTCGCAGGACACGGATCCCGCATGTTTTACTTTTGACGACTCCGGGTTGTGCTACCGTTGTTCACGACTAATTTGTGTGCGTGTTTGTGTACGCAGATCGTGTGCGTGTGAGCGGCGTTCAAGTCGGCGCGCCGCGCTGCTCGCTGTATCGCTGATTAAGTTAGGTTACGTTAGGTTAGGTAACGTTAGGTAAGGTTTCGAAGGGTTAGGTTGGGTTAAGTTGGGTTAGGTTAGGTTAGGTTAGGCTAGGCTAGGTAGTGTTTATATTAGTGGTGGCTCGCGCAGGAAAGCTTACGTGAACGCAAAGTGGTCGTGAATGACGGTAGTGCCTCCTTGTTGATCATATCTCACGAATTTTTGCTGATATTAAGAGTTTCAAGCACACGATCACTTGAAAATGTATACAAAAATAAGTGTTGTGATGACAACCGCATTTTAATTAGTATTTAAACTTTTTTTTACTAAGATATAAAGAATTTACAACTTGTGTGGCGATAATTGGCAACTGTTCAAGTCACGTGACTTCAAGTTCTCTGTAATTGCATTCTATCTTATATAAAATGCAATTGCAGTGGTGACTTCAATACACTATTATCTTTATTTCGACTAATATTACTCATGATATACTTTATTTATTGATTTTTCAATAATTTATTTGTGAACAAGCCAGGATGAGCTGTATCAGCTGATGCGTTCACCACTCTCGTGGGCGGGGTCGAGACTTCCAAAACCGATGCAAGACATCAGTCGAGAATTTCATTTTTAAGACCATAAGACTATCGTCTGCAGCGGCCTTTTGACGTGTTGTGGATTACAAAAGCACTCTCTGTCGGTCTGTCACGCACGGCTTGGAGGATGAACGCAATGTACATACTATTCTAAGTGCTCCGGGAGTGCTTTAAAAAGTGCGTGAAAAAGTTTCTTAAGTTAAATACTCTCGATAGAAAAATATACTTCAAATATAGTTAAATTGCGAAGCCTTGCAGAAAAAATACTAGTGATAACGCTCGGTTAAACTGAAAAGAAAAATTTTTGAGTGACACAGAACTGCTTTGCCGGATAATAATATAATTGGATGTGACTTAAACAATCCACTATAGAATAATACACTATTTGCATAGCTTGCTTGCTTTCCTGCTTGCTTGCTTGCTTGGTTGGTCCCTCCGTCCGTATCAGAAGGGATAAGATAAAAAAAATCATTTGCTGATCGCCAAGAGAACGAGTTAGGGAGAAATAGGAACATCAAATTACAAATAAATAACTTCATTGAATAAGCTGCATATTCTGGATTTTCTGACGCCCACTCCACTTGAAAACAGTAGATGTATTTCTTGACGTCTTGCTCTTCAGCTTTGTAAACGGAACGCTTCTCTTCTGTACAGCATCACACGTATAGTGGATCACTTTAAAATTTGCTTCTCTTTAGAGAAAAAACACATTGCATGTAATCTAGTGCCTGCTCATATATTGAAAACTGTCTTGCGACTAATTTACTAAGAATTTCTGTCCTGTCAGTTATATGCTATGATGAGTTACTCGATAATTATTTCTTTACTCACTGCCTGATCATAATAAGTAAACTCCCAGAAATAAGTAGAGCTAAAGTACAGTTACAGTGCAGCAGAACAGCAGGTGCCTCTAAGTGTTGCCGCCACTCTATCCCATTACGGATAATCCTCGGAGATTGTCAGCGGGAGATCCTCTGCTGATAGGCAACACTGCGAGGGCAAAACAGCTGCTGGTTGGGCAGGTTCCTGCTGCCCTCTCCGGCTGTAGCTGTCTCTTAACGGGGCTGTTTACGCTTATCTGCTATCTCTGGTTTGTTATCAGTTGACGGCGCGAATTATACGCCAAACTATTTCGATCTACAGGCTCCATACACCGAAGTGCATAACTTGAGGCCAATTTACTGCAAGCTGTTTAGAATATTTTATAAACTCCCCATCCACTTTTTCGGCCATTCTCATTAATGCACTTTGGTAACTAACAGTGCTGCCTCTGAAAAGTCCACGGATTTGTTGAACATGATTTGGATAAATCTAAGCTTACCCGTATTCCTAGCGCCTGTAGATATTAGTGTATTCAGGTATAAGTATGCGACAATAATTTCAAAAGCTTCTAAACTTGTACCCATGCTGTTGAAGACACCAATGTGGTTTTGCATTTTATTATTCAGAATTTTGATGAAACTCCTAGAGGTGAACTTGACCTATTAGCCGACCATGGTAGTCCATGCAGAAAATAATCTCCACCACTGAATGAACTTATTTGATAAATTATTATTGAGCAAACAAACGCTCGTTGCCGCCAACTTTGTCCCGCACTTAATTCTCGCTTATGAACTTGCTGCGTAGCACGCATAAATACTGAGAGGTTTTCATAGTGAATAAAATAATCCTCACAATTTCCTATTCCTAATCAAGAAGAAGATCAGCTCTTCACTCTCTCTCACGACCTTCAGTACCGATATTCCCATTCCAGAAGTTTACGATACTCCCAGATTTCCGCAAAATTCCATGCCGAACTTTCAGTCTTTTTCTTTCAATTAGAAAATGTCAAGTTGATCTTGACAACATTCCTGTAATTTCTGATAAAATATCTACGTCTGCAATAATTTATCACCGTCCCAACTCTCCCAGAAAATTTATTTTCTGATTTCCTCCAGCACATTTCTTTCCTTGTTCTTGGAAAGTTACAGGAAATCTTAATTGACTTCTCTCCCACGTTGCTCTTACGGATTGCTGATTCTTGTGATTTTCTGAACTACGGAAGACTTGCCTAACTTTCTCCTAAGACCATTAGCTGCACTCGGTCCATTATCTGTA
>LQNS02278089.1:8355560-8374512 GCA_001587735.2 Parhyale hawaiensis | reverse complement strand
CCGATTCACTACTGTGGATCAAGTTGAAGGCAGTAGTCTCAAACTCATTCTTGTTACGAACGCCCGAAGTTCTGGACGAGTAACAAAACTAATGGGTTTAACTAATCTCGCTTTAACAGAAAAAAAAAACACGCTCTGAATAAATAATGTCGGCGTGTGCAGCAGTACTTACGTCTCTTGTTGTAGAAATTGCCCCAGGACTAAGAAGCTAGTTGCTACTGCAAGTGTAATGTCTAAGAGGAGAAAACGCCCAGAGGCTCTAATGGAAATGGCAAAAGAACAACCGAGAAAAGATTCATGATTTATAAAATATTCTCAGGGCCGAAACAAGTTTTGTTGCGAGCTCGGAAACAATAACAATATGCTTCAGGTTTTCTTGAGATAGCAGCGGTGCAGAGTTTTGTAAAATGAATTTTTAATCGCCACAAATGGACTCAGGACTGCGGGAAGCATCGAGACCAACAGCGGAGATACTTCTTTTTTTTTCAAAAATCCACAATGTTTTACAATTGTACAATGATATATTGTTCTGATAACTTTTATCTAAGAGTTTGGATTCTAGTGTCTCTATTACCCCCACTCAAATTCAGTATTTTTGTTAACGTATTTGCGTACAATAAAGTATTCTAAAACTTTTTGAGAAATAATGTTTTCGTCGGACATGCTTAGTTTTTGAGATATTTGACTTTGAAGTTTTCATTGCGGTTTTCCTATGAAAGATAACAGCCGGGGACATTATAGGCTTGCTAGCGACCCCATAGGAACCTAACCGAACCTACCTAACATAACACAACCTTACTTAACCCAACCTAACCCAACCAAATAAAACCAATCCAATCCTAACCTAACCCAACCTAGCCCAACCTAACCTAACCTAACCAAAAAACTATGAAAAGATATTTTCTATTACACTGTGTGAGTGTGGTTATTTTCTCTCATAGAAAACCAATAGGAAGTTCAAAGTCAAATAACTTGAAAACTAAGCATTTCCGACAAAAATGTTATTCCTAAAAAGCGTCTTAGAATACCTTATTTTACACAAATGTGTTAACAGGAATACTAAAATACTAGATTTGATTGGAGGACAATAGTACAAAAAAAAACGATGTTAGGGCAATAGTCCTGGCTCTAGAGAGATGTCTGTGTACATTTCTCTTTCACGGCTCTATCATGTATTTTCCTATTCCATATGATGAGGACATTGAAAAAGGCTGGGTAGAACTTTCGCAACTGGTACAATTTTGAGGGGCGGGGCATGAGGGGGGGAACAAAATTATCAATTGTAAGCTGAATGTTCTGAAACTTGTTCAGAATACGCATTTGTGAAAAGGAAACACATTTTGTTTACTGAACTTTTTTGATTTAGGCCTTAGTTTTTGAAATAATGGGGTTTACATATGAATATATATGGTAAGAGTTTTTATCAGAACCTCCTCGCGGAAAATACACAGTGAAAATATGAAAGACCACTGGTTAGGCGTAATGTGGTAAAAAATGAAGAGAATGTCAAATTTAATAAAAAGTTATCAATTTGATTGAATTTAATTTAATTTTAGAATCTGAATTTTTGTCAATAGTAAAATTAAGAGGACGCTTCAAGTTGCGTAGTTAAATTTTCGTCAAAAAACATAAAATCTCTAAGTTTTCTCAACGCGTTTCTCTATTAAAATAGATCTTCAGGAGTATGTAAATTGCAACCGTTGTTGACAAAGGCCACAAGTGCTCTGTATATATGTATATTTTGAAAATTTCAAATGAATAAAACTCAATGAGTTTTCATGCTGGGATAAAAACAATGACAGTTTTGGAATCCTTGAGACATTCCTAACAAAACTATAGAGCTGGTCTCTCCATTTTGCCCTCATAATATGTTTTTATCACAGCTGGATTCTCCTTTTTCTATTTCGTTGCGATCGCTAACTAAAATATAGGGAAAAAACAGTACAGGGATTCGGTTTTGAGCTGTGATAAAAACTATTTTGAGGGCAAAAATGGAGATTCCAGCTCTATAGTCATGTTAGGAATATTTTAAAAATTTCAAAACTGCCATTGTTTTTATTCTAGCATGAAAACTGACTGAGTTCTATTCGTTTGAAAATTTTCTAAAATTTACGTATATATTTATATATAAACCCCATTATCTCAAAAACAAAGGCCTAAATCATAAAAATTGTTGAGACAAAATGTGTTTCTTTTCCAAAAATACCCATTATGAGCAAGTTTTTTGAACAATTTGTCGACAATCGATAATTTTGTGCCTCCCCTTCAAAAATGTACCAGTTGCGAAAGTTTCTACCCAACTTTTTTTCCATGTCCTCATCATATGGAATAGGAAAATACATGGTCAAGCTGTGAAAGAGAAATCTACAGACACCCCCCAGAGCCTGGACTATAAAACAGGTTAGGAATCGATACGTTGTACGATGTATTTAAATTGATTTGACTTAGTTGACCAGTTTATTAAACGAATACTAATGCTCTCTGTAAACCATGGAGACAGATGTACTTATATAATAATTAGATTACTAGCATAAAAGGTTCGATATAAAAGTAATAGAATTCAACGTAATAAATATTTAATCTAAAGTGGAACATACACGTTGCTACAATTATTGTTCAGTGCATATCTCCGCAAGACTGAGTTTCCGGTCGTCTCGAACGTATTCGGTTTTCAATTAACATCTGTAACATGATCCTAAGCACCTCATTCGAACGTTCATATTTGAAATTCTGAACAAGTTAAGCCTAATCAAACCAAATGATTTGTTCGAAGTGCGTGAATTGACCATGTTCTGCAAACACCGCCGACTGAGCAAGGTATGCTTTTATTTATTTGCTTATTTTTGTTCATTTCCTTCCCTCTTGATTCACGGTGCAGTCCTATTGAGAACTCGCAATAAAACCTGATAAAAAAGTGGAAAAAACATCTCTATAGCACCTCACTACATTCCACACAAAAGCTGGGCGCAATGGCACTCGTTAATCCAACAGCCACAGCCGCCATTCTTCTCTGGGGAGAGAATGGGCGCTGCGGCAATTGAGCCGAGGGTAGAGGAAGCTTTCAATAGAGGGGAGCTGAGGGTAACTGACTTCGGATCGTTACCGGCTGTAGTAATGCCTCGGTACCTGCTTCGATACGATACTTTATAACAGCAATATCCTTGCTACCGTTCTGCGGATATTGTGCCTTATTTGCAGCAAAACGCATGCAGCAGTATAACCCGGTTTCTATTATTCATGGCACTTGTGAAACAGTAAAACCCAATTTTTGTTATTCACTTCACTCATGCAACAATCAAACCCAATTTCTGTTATTCACTTCACTCATGCAATAAAATAATCCAATTTCTGTTATTCTCGTCATCCGTACTACAGCATAACCCAATTTCTGTTATTCTCGTCACCCGTACTACAGCATAACCCAATTTCTGTTATTCTCGTCACCCGTACTACAGCATAACCCAATTTCTGTTATTCACATCACTTATGCAATAAAATAATCCAATTTCTGTCATTCTCGTCACCCGTACTACAGCATAACCAAATTTCTGTTATTCACACCAATTATACAATAGAATAATCCAATTTCTATTATTCCCGTTACCCATACTACAGCATAACCCAATTTCTGTTATGCACGCCACTCATGCTATATGACATTCACTTGGGTTTTCTGCTACTCATGCCCGGTAATGACAGGCTGCATTAATTAGTCGGAGAGCTCCACAATTCCATGCATGGAATTATTTACTTGTGAAGGACCAGAGGATGGCCGCTGAAAATGGGTTTATTGATCAGACATTGCTTGCAATTCTCGTAAGCAGTAGAAGGTAAAAGACCCGCTGAAATGAATAATATCCATAATATGTAATGGAAGCAGGAGAGTACTGCAGTATAACTGTGCTAACATGCAGATAGCTCACTCGGTTTCCATTATTATTAGTGCATCTCTCGTTATTTTGCACCTGCCGTATTTCCATTCAGATAAAATCTCTCTCAAGAGGAAAAAACTATATTCTATGTCACTACGGTCAGCATCATTGTATGATATCCGTCAGGGCGTGGTAATTATTTGATTACTTGCATTACAATTGGCATGTATTACTTTTTTTTTTGTTAGTGATTGCTAGACTCGTACTCACAGCGCTCTTTGGTTACGTGCACTTCTGTGAAAAGTAACGCATTAAGCCGATTACGTGCCACAAAATACAGTACTGAGTCACAGTATATGGTCGAATTCGACTACCATTTGTCTTTTTCGCCGCAAAAAGCATTGTTTTATGCATCTTTGTCTCTACACAGCTCCAAGAGTCGCATACTCTTAACGGCCAAAGCTTCCCAGGCCACCTTAATCCGTCTTCTCTTCTCTCCCGCTCCAACTACACAGTTTGACATCTCTAAGCTCCGCATATCAGCGGCTCTTGATCGTGCTTGCGTGCCTGCATGATCGTATCTTTGGCTGAGTTTCTTTCCCCCCGTTTCTTCTTTTTTCCCCAGTCCTATATAATTATCGTACTAGCATAATGGCAATAGCTCATTGAGGGCCGGGGCGTAAGTTCCGGTGTCTCTTTGGGAATGGGAATGTTGGTTCGTCCATTGCCACCTATCTAATCTAATCTAACACAACAGTAATTGTTGCCAGGTACGCGTGATAGCCTCTGCGCCCACGCACTGCTAATGTACCTGAGCGGAAAAGGCCGGATGTGTACCAGAGCGTAGCTGCACAAACTGGCTGCAACTGCCCAGCTCTTCCTGCTACGAACTATTAGATGAGACAGCAGGCAGTAGACGGACCTTCAGGTGCACTCCCAGAGAGCCGCCGAGGCTTACGCTCTGGCCATCGTTGAGCTATTATCATTTTGTAGGAATCATTTACATTTTTGAGGAAGAAAAAAAAAAGAAGAAGAGGATCGATAGTTTCACAGCATCCACACTGTGAGATGGTCACGTTAGTCATAAACTGCTCATGATTACAGTAAGCGGTGCTTGATAGCAATCGCTATCAGGAGGCAATGTTAGCCTTTACTAAGGACCTTCAAATGTTTGTATTAATTTATTTCTAAAAGTAACAATCATCAACTATTACCTCCAATTAGCGGCAGCATCATGGATGTTGCAAGCCCTACACCTCCAGTATTTGAAAACAAAACATGCTCTTCATTATCTGCTTCAAACTTAAAAGAATATTTTACTGCAATTTAGTAATCCTTTGACGCCTGTTGAGGCCGTGGGCCTGAATGTGTAGACAGTACCGTCCCTGCGACAATGTATTATGATGATTATTATTATTAAATCCCATCAGACTGGCCACATGGGAACGGAGAAACTCCATGAGTTTGACAAACCCCCACGCAACCAGCCCAGCGAGTAAAAAAAAGAAAGAGAAGATCCGAGACCACAGAATATCTCTGTGTACAGATCGTTTAACGCTGCCAATACCCGCACCAGCAATGACGGAGCCTTCAAGACCATTCCAAACATCCATGCGTCTATGATGTCGGAGAGTTAAATATTTACCTTTCCAAAGCACACTTTTTCATGCCTCAATCAAACATAATTTCTCATAGGGTTTGTTGCTACTGTTTGTAACGTTCACGAATGGGTGCAGTGGTGGGGAGGGGCTTAATTGACAGCAATCAACAGGTGAGTGTGCAAATAGCTGCAAGCTGGATAACCTATACAGTACATAATTGCTGCTAGAAAGTCCCTCTCAGCTCTAGATAAAGCCAAAGTTAATACAGAAAAGAGAAATCATACAGCATAACAGGAACGATAATGAATCAAATTCAATTTCAAGCCGCGTCCTTTGCTTCAAGAACTTTCTTAATCTGTTTCCATCTCTCAGTGGCAGAATTATTAACAAGAAAGCGAAATATTTTAGACATTCAGAAGCTAGCCTCATTAGGCACAAATTTTTCATGCTTCTATCTCCGCGGCAATACGAAGAGCTTCAAATAATAAGAGCTCGGTGATGAGACAACTTTTACTTATGAACAAAAGTTTACGGTAAAGAACTCAAGTTTTGCTCAAAGGCGATCTTCTGCCTCACTTCCTCGTTGATTGACGAAGATGAAGTGCTTACGGGGGACCTGCCAGCTCTCAGGGGCGTCAGTTTCGTGGACGCCGATCCCCAAGGGGGATAAAACCAGCCGGAGATTTTGAACTTTGTCCGGTCTAATGATGTTATTAAATACGCTGTTATTTATTTGAGTTCAGAGAATCCGGATTAAATCAAAGATGAAATTGGCATAAACTAGGAATGAATATTTAATTTTTCAATGACTCGAAATGAGACGAGGCAAATGCTAGGATTAAATATTAGATGTGACAGTGATGCCTCAGGGAAATTGTAGGAACTATAGCAATGAATTTTATTTAAACCGCTGACGCGCTATGACGTTGCAAAAACTGGAAGGACTGTTAAACTTACGAAGTACCAAAGACAATGCAAAACGCTACGCGCTTAACTACTTCATTTTTTCTGCTATTTATTATGACTGATTGCAATGGAGATAAAGCAGATTACGTGAGATATAAATTATTAAGAAGGTCGAGTCCTTTCCTGTATTGGGATCAGACAGGCAAAAACTATCCCCTTGAATTAACAAAAATGAAACCAATTAGAGGCCCGCTCGACTGGACGGTAAAATTTAGGTTTCGAGACTTGACTTATCTGGAACTTCATATAGGAGTGTTAGTTTCGTCCCTCTGAATTGTGTTATCAAGTGCTTAAGGAAGCTCCATTACTTTGACCTTGATGGAAACTCCATTTTACGAAGCAGGATTGAGTCTTTTGAAGTAACCAATTAAGGGTCAACGCCTGAAACTTACTTCACCGGGACGAAGCCAGCGTACTTGTCTGGCGTGCAGGCTAGTCCAGCCTTAAATCCTTATTTCTACGACCCAAGTTCAAGTAAACGCGCATATAATGAGTATCGATGAAAAGACGTGATCCGCAAGACGAAAACTAGCGTTCCATGGTAAAATACTGCTGCTTGATGCGTCGCACAATACACTCTTGCACTATAGTAATACATAATAGCTCCTGGAAAAGAAGATATCTGGGCAAATAAATACCTCGTTTGGAGAAAGCCACCATAAACACAATGGAAGAAGAAGAACTAGAACGTCCCCTGTTCTCAATGCCATTCGGTCGAGGCCCCTCTATGAAGATTTTTTATTACTCTTGAATTATTCGCACGGCACTCATGTCCAGGCGATGGTGCGTACTTTGGGTGCGGCTTTCAATTATGTCCAGTTGCAGGTTGGCGCTACTGTGCTTCAGCTTGAAAGAATGAACAGCCCATGGTATCTAAGATATCCAAAATGCATACTGGCTATTAATTTCAAACAGAAAATCTTGAAGACACTTCTAAGTTATGAAAAACAAGTTTAAGCTTCAGCTAGCTGGAGTTTTTACAATTTGTTATCAGTAAGACAAGAAGTTGACCGTGCCTCTATTCATTCTTTTTGCAATGTGTAACAAAGGATATCTTCACTATTGCAACAGTGAAATAGCCAGGTACAATGTCCCTTCCACAGTAGACAAAATTCACAAGCGTGAATAATGAGAGAGTGTAAATTATTCACCTTCATTTTTTATGACACTAGCATGCCACCATCATGCTCTGATTTTAAGCATCATCGATGACTGGCTTATGAAATTTTTTGATCTTGTCCTCCATCTCTGCCACTGATGGCCAGGAGAGCTGTGGCAGCCATTAATGTTTCCCCCATTTTGTTAAAACCGCAACAGAAGGAAAGTGAAAACTACCGTAACATGACACAAATGTATACTTTGAAGGGACACTTAAACCAGATTTTGTAAAGTACCACTTAGTGTAGCTGGAGCTGCAGGAGATGATGCCGCTCCGTAGCTGTAGATAATACTTGCCACGGATACAGGCCTCTTTTTGTAGTAGTAATAGTAGTAGTAGTAGCAGCAGGCAGGCCTTTGTTCCTAAACGTTTTGTAAAGTTTACAGGAATGTATACTGTGTAGTTTGATGAACCTGTGCCGATAGCTAGAATTCAGATTTCGTTACGTCACTATATTAGTTTCTGCTAAATTACGATCCAGGGTTCTTTTAACATTCAATTATTAAAAAACTAAATATGTGAATGCATTGAGAGTCGTAAAACAGAAAGAAAAACTTAAACATTGGCTGTAATGTCAGCGTATCGTACATGAAGCTGAAAAGTTCTGATATTTTTCAACTTTCCAAGAGGATCGAGTCTTGAAACCGTCGAGGTTCATTGTTATCCTGCTATCCCCTAGCAAAACTTTGTATCGGCTACAAATGCCCTGAGGCCTTATTCTGTATATTACTACTTAGTTTATCTTGCCAGTTCAAAGCAATTACATTGTTGGCTGGCGATGGTAGCGCTTTCTTTTTGCACAATTAAATATTTTTCTATTTCATCACTCAAGTACTTGATGCCTGTCCAGTATTAATACCCAAGCCTCATGTTAGTTAACTATTTATATAAGTGACTTCATTGGCGTCACGGATTTCTATGCCATCTGCAGCACAGCAGGTGGCTTAGGAGATCAATTTCCTTAGTTAAACAACTCGACACAAAGTAATGAGGTCACACGTGACTAAGGAAACTTGTCAAACTCTACGGATAATAGTACCGTGATTTAAGTATCCCATTGTTTACTTTAGTATTTGCTTCAACCAACTGGATGATAACTCCCTAAGAAAATAATATTTTGAACGTTGCTGATTAAGCGTGTCTTTTTTCGTAATTAAAACTATTTCCTGTTTTATGCCATCTATCGTCATACGTCCTCAAAACATAAAATTGGTAATATGTACCTATCTGGCACTAGACAAAACACGAAACATATCATAAAAACTTCTGAAGATGGGAATTAGTTTCCTGAAACGTCAAGATTTTTAATGAAATTTGTCGACATCTTATACTTGTTATATTATAGAAAGTTCGATATATTAGTAACTCAGATGGAGAAACACATGAACTTCGGAAAAAAAGAAATGGCAAAAATGTCACTTTTAGGGTATAGTTGAGGCCTCATTTGTTACTATGATTTACTATACCATCACGGAGCGTTAATATACACATATTTATGAAATATAACATTCTAGACCAAGTTAAAAGGACTATCATCGACTCAAGTAGGAATAGCACGCGACAAAATGATGAAAAGGAATACAGGAAAAAATCAATATCATGGATGTCTGGTGTATGTCAGTTCCAATATTTTTCTAAATTAGTTTAGGAATTTAGGAAATACAACCGGATAAAAGATGGGCCTCACTAATATTTCACTGCCCATTCTATACATTATTCAAGATATACCGGAAATATAGCAATGGAAATTCTGAAAATGAAAGTAATAATATGCTGTAATATTAAAAAAAACTGGTCCAAAGTATACACTTACAATTAATTAAAGATAATTGAACTTGTGTTTTTCAAATTTTTAGGTTAAAAATTATGCTCAAAATTACCTTCCTCTATTCGAGTATTCCTTTTCAGCGATGGAAACACGACATTCCCCAATAATTTTATCTATTTCCAAAATCCAGTTCTTTCGAGAATGTTTGATGATCATGAGGTAGCTATATATTATGTTAGAAAAAACATGCAAATATTTCCCTTAATTCCTATTTGTTCCCTCTTCTATAATAATTCTTCTGATTTCTTACCTCTCTTTGCATCTTTTTTTTCTGTAGCAAGTGCTTACCTTCGACCAGTTTTTTCTGTCACAAAGTTAGATACGGACATTGATATGTAATCATTTTCTACAAGTTTCATTTATATATTCCGCTATGTCTCTTACACATCTGATGTAACTCAACTTTTGGATTTAGCAGCGCAATGTTTGTTCGTTGGTTTGTACACGATACAAAATATACATACATATAGGGCATGTGTGTAGGAAGCTCACCTAGGTGCAGGAAAATATATATGTATATATCTCTATTGTACTACTATCATCGCACATCCATTACACTACTCCATTATGTTAATATTAATAACTTAATAACATCCGCTACACTTGAATTGCCACTTTTCCTTATTTGTTTCCAGTTAAATCCAAAAGTAGGCGATTAATTTAACGGTGAGGATTAAATTTCTGTACCTAGGGAGTATGTAACGTCAATCCCTAGCAGAATTCTTGGCCTCCCCGAAGGTTGGAATCGTAAAGCAGCCCAGGACAGCCAAAATGTGAGACAGGGTATCGGTTCAGCGTCGATGCTGGCAGTCGGAAGTGTTTATGTGATTATGCGACATTTATAATATGCCACAAACCATAGACAACCGATAATTGTCTATGATTTTCCAACAGGGCCCTAGGACAAATATGAACTTTTTAATACTCACTCATGGATATGATGACTACCGACCTTCTCGTGGGGGCAAACCTACGACGGTCTATAATATCCCGTATGGCTATGTTTTGGTCACGTGAGAGTTCACTGTGCCCGTTTTTACAAAGCATGATGATGATGGAAAGTACAGAGTCTCAGCCTTCGGCTATGTTTGTGAAACACCTTCACGTCAGGGTGACGTCACTGTTTCAACGGTAGCTCTCAGTTGGCATTGGACCTGTAGTGTACTGTGAGTCAGCCTGTTGATGAGTGACCGCCATATTGTTTTCAGTCACCTACAATTATCACTAGTCGCCGCCATTTTATCTTCAGTCGCCACCATTTTAATTTTAATCATCATCTCTATTTCATCTTAAGTCACCGCCATTTTATCTTCAGCCGCTGCCATTTTAATTTTAATCATCATCTCTATTTCATCTTAAGTCGCCGCCATTTTATCTTCAGTCGCCGCCATTTTAATTTTAATCATCATCTCTATTTCATCTTAAGTCGCCGCCATTTTAATTTTAATCATCAACTCTATTTCATCTTAAGTTGCCGCCAGTTTGTCTTCACTTTGTTCGCTCAGCCAAGTCAAGGCTTATCAAGTAAGTGAATAAAATCACTCACAAATTACAATACTGATTTCGTGTGCAGAGTCACCGTATTAGTCAAATTGGCCTTCTTTTTACCCTTCTTTGTCATGTGTTGGAAATTAATAACAAAATGTGGTAAATCAGTGGTGCCCGCCATGTTCCAACATGCGCCATTATCTTTGGTGCCCGCCATGTTCCAACATGCGCCATTATCTTTGGTGCCCGCCATTTTCTGGCATGCGCCATTGGACTTGGGCGACCGATCGCCAGTCCCCAAATGGCGCTGAAGACTGGCAACGTTTCGCCGAGTCGTCATTAAGCAAACGTTCCGAAAACTTTAACAGTGACGAACTTCGTAGTTTTTTTCATTCCTAACAAATTTTCAAAATGCCTTTTCTGAACAGCTGAATGGGATTTTTGTATATTTTTCCTGAGTAGCCCAGATATATCTCAGAATACAAGTTCTTTTACTATACTTCTGTACAGGCATAGCGCATTATTTTTAGGGCAAACTCAACACGTCATTGATATCTTAGACTACTATAGGACATGCTTACTCCATTTAGCATGCTTATCGACGGGTCACCAATTCGAATACACAACACTGTTTACCTGAGAAACAGTTAAGTTCTTAAATATGTTTTTGCCTGAGCGCCATTTTAAAATTATCTATCTATTATGCACGCTGACAGCCAAGTAGATGTTATACATAGCAACCCGTCCATGTCCCGTACTTTCCACTTGAGGGGTCCCAGGTCTGATATAAAAAAGTTGTTGGACCTTTTTGTGAAGATCAGCCCAACTATGGAGTTAACCTACGGGTCACGACAGACCTAAGACAATTGACTAATATGTACAGAACAATTCTGAATTCTTGTCTTAAGGACGGTTTACACGATAGTCTTTTCAGGGTGTATTTCAGCTAATCATTCGACTGCGTTGCTCTACCATTCCAGAAGGAGAAGAAAGCACATTATTTTTATCTCTAATTCACCTCAAACTTGAAAAAAATATCGGTATCTTTACCAACTAACCTGATCTTTTACATCTCTAGCACTTGCTTTTGTAGATATACAGCTGTGCTTCCAAAGGCACACCAATTCAGCGAACAATTAGCTAAGAGAACACATTCAAAAGTCTGTCGTGAGAACAGCCATTGACATGAACACTCGTGCCGGACTAGTTTACGTAACTTATGTTCGCTGTTGTTATCGGGTGCGGCGTAGGAATATGTGTGAAGCTAAGGAGAACGAAATTCAGCCCTCGTTAAGCGAGGTTCACACGTGAGACGTTTTCTAGCAGTAGAGCGATTACTTCACGAATATGTTACAGAGCATCACCGTTGACACGCGTGGCATATGTGGATACCAAAAAATTTGCTTAAATGGTAGGGGAAACGATTATCGTTGTGACCCCGCTTTAAGTGTGTAATGTCTGCAGGTGTGCTTCGGCTTACGACGCCCGTATAATTGTTGCTTTGTAGCCTACAAGTGGATAGGACTTATGCGCCGCCCTTTTTGACCGCATAAAGGAAATAGGCTGAGGCGTTTCGACTCGGCTGCATGCCCTTGTCCTACAGTTAAACAGTGGGACCGTGCCTCAGTTAGACCAAAGGTCCTGAAGGGACCATATAGGGAAGGTGCATGCTAAATATACGAACGAACGACCGTCGTAATCCGAGGACTGCCCTTATATAGGTCTTGCGACTGTCGTCTACACCTCCACAGCGCTGGTGACGTGCTGGTGGGTGGCGAGGGTGACGTGGAGGTCTGGGGTGGATGGAAATGTTTGGGGGAGATCGCTGGGGGATGGAGAGGTGTGGGAGACATGTGGGGAGGAATGTGGCGATGGCTTGGAGCCCCTCAGCAAAAGGAACAGCAGGCAGACGTAGAACAGTAGCACACTCTGCACACAGAAATTCCAATTTAATATAGAAGAAATTGGGCAGTGGTGAATAGGATATGTTCGTTTGGCAGGGGAAATTAAGCCTTTGAGGCTCAACTTGCCTGGAGCTTCTGATAGGTGGGCTGGCTGCGACCCTCTGAGTTAAATTTCAGGCGTTGACTTTTATTCGATTGACCCTTATTCTGAAAACTCAATCTTATTCCTTAAGATAAAATTTTACTTTTAACACCTGCAACCCGGTCCAGGGATTCAGGGTGACCATGCCAAACCTCGTGTCTAAGATTTCGAACAATTCAAACTTTAATGTTTTAATTTCATCGGCCACTTGAATACGCTTTTAATTTACTTTGAAAATCGACGTAGCTCAAACGATGCAAAACAGATCGTATGCTGGCGGTCACACAACTACGTATTCAGTAACTACCCTCAGTTAGAAACCAAATTTTTTCGTTGACAGTTCACATTTCCTATGCGTTACTGCATGTCAATAATCAGAATGTACATTATCCCAACTCTAATATCATAAGAAAGTTAGGGCTAAAACCAGTGCCTGTGTCGAGTTGTAGCTCAGAAACAATTGAATAGCAAAGCATTTTCGTCCTCCAATTCTTCAATTAGGTGTCAGATTCCGTAGGACTGGCAACGCCCTCCAGAGGATACAGTAATCGCTAACGCTATTCATGGAAGACAGCGTTACTTTGCTACAAAGTATCTTTGCCTTGTTCTTTTCCCACTGGAAACAAAGCCTTTGCAGCGGGATAACAAAATCTGGCCGAGTAAGCGTTCAAGGAATTATCTTCTACTAAGACAAATCCCAAATTTGAACATCGAGACAGCTAAAGTGGACTACTTCTCAGGGTCCTGCACCGACACTGCAAGCAACCCAACAGATGGAGCTTGATACACTCGGCCTGCCACTGACCTTCAGCATAGCACAACTGAGAGAAGTACTTTCAAACCAGCTTTTTTAAGTCGGTGTCACCGATGTGACGTCATGAGCAATGGCGTAAGCATGAACCAATAGCAGCACTTAAAATGTTCACGTGATTGTGTAACACGGAATGTGTCTCCAATTGAGGTCGCTGCTTGTTATGTGGTAGGATGACGTCAAGAGCGGAGCGTACTTGTAGTTTTCCTATTGGATAGCTTAACGGATAATTTCACTCAGTGGAAATACAATTATTATTTGCAATAATTCCGCTATGACTCAGCTCGACGCCGTCACCCATGCAGCACCAGCGGTAGTTGGTAGTTACCGTTTATTAACAAAAAGCACTGCCGTACTAGGAAGACTACTGCACATTTTTGTACTTAGTTACATTTGTACATTTTATATGCCCCTCTTGTAAGACGGTAATATCGAGAGCAATTCGATGCATTAAAAATAAAGGGAAATAGATGATTAGATTAAATATTTACTGAATCACCACCGAGCAAACTGACTCTTTTTTTTTTCATTTCCCCCCGAGAAAACTTCAAACACAGTAGCAGTTCTTTTTTTACTTAATATTCGACGTCACGTTCGTTTTAATGGCCGAAGTTCTTTTCAAATGTACACGCATCCCGCTATTTGATATATCATCTACTTTCCTGCAGGACGCGTCTCCAACCATTCAGTGGCGACGCTATCCATCTATGTATTACATTAGAAGCCTTAGATGCAAGTCACACACAATTAAAAGGCCTGTCTTGCATATCTCCTGGCCAGAAAACATCATAAAGCAATTTAAGTTGCCAAGGCTTTTCGCAAGACTCCTGACGTCCACTGTGATCTTCGAATTAAACTCGTTCTCCAAATCCCAGCCTTTCACCCAGAAGTTTTCCCCCTTCGCTTTTGAAGCTGAAACCCGCCTTCTTTCAATTAATTCCTCATCTCGGCCCCCAGAAAACATTTGATTATTTCCTCGACTGTTTTAGATCTTTTGACGAGCTTACTGAACACCGACGGCGCTCTTCATTTCGGTAATGCTGCCGGTGACAGACTGGAGAACCGGCTGGCATTTTCCGCGTATTTTGACTTTGTAATTTTGCTGTCTAAGAGGATAGTAAAGAGTCAGAATCCTTAATGGATTACCAGGCCAAACTCCAGTTTGGGGCTTTTAATCCTCTATTCTGAAGGAGTATATGTAAGAAGGTTTGAAAATCCTACTGAACTACAAAATTAAATTTAATTTATTTTCCAAGCCTAGCAACCACTGCTGAGGATCATGTTTGAAAGCGCCGCACTAGTGCGCTTCAACAATGCAAAGGAAACCCATGCAGTAGTACGTAGGTAGCGTTATATACCTTAATTAAGCTAATTATTCGTTTCCTGCAGGAATAACTTGTTTTTCAATGTTGCGTATATGAGACACAGGGAGCCAGAGACCACACGATACCTGGACAGTCCACTCCTGGCATATGAGGCTGACGCCAAATTCATAAAACCTCGATAAAACTTTTTTCCGGTCAACATAGCGACATATGGAATAAGAAATATAATTTTCTTGGAGATGCAACTGAAGAATCCGTCAGCAAGAAAAAAGTGCGCATATTTTAACTCTGGCAAATGGTAAATAGCAAGATTTATTTTAAAGAGACGTTTGGGTCATTTTGGTGGTCTATGATTCAATTATCATCGTCCACAGTTGATATCTCGATACGAAATTGAGTTTCTTGCAGATAAACACATTTCATGCATAACAGAAAACAGTTTACTTATTGTTTGAGGTCGCTTTCTTACTGGAGAAGATTTTATCGAAGCTTAATCAATTTACCATCAGCCCCGCTTGTAAATTAAGTGGACAGTCAAGTGTCGGGTGGCTTATGAGAGAGCTAATGGGCTACTCCAGGGGGGTTCAACTTTGTCGACTTCGCGGGCCCCGTGGGGCCTCAGCAGTTACAGGGAGGACCAAATACATATATAATCTAACTAGTACGTTATTTTTATCAACAGATACAGGAAATCTTTTTTTTTATATATATATACCAAAGTATCGTAATACTGGAGAAGTACTCTGAAAGCACAAACCTCCGCCAAGCAAGGCAGTATTAACGAAAAATTCAGTTTGGTTTTGGAACCAGAGTATTTTTTCATCGTCACCAAAATTTGGTCATTTGTGCTTTTTGATATTAACAATAGTTCCTGCAGTTTTCTTCAAGATCCGTCTGTAACTTTTTCAATCATGTTCTGATAAACACCAACAGTATGCGCTGCCATCGTAATTACTGTACATATTAGTTCGCAGTCCATTTCTGAGCCATGAAGCAAAATTACCGGGATGCCAGGCTTAATTCTATGGGCGGAGTTTGTGCCGACTCGTCACTGTAGGCCTACCTTGGTAACGTCATGGTAGTCATGCGAAGCCCAGTACTGAACAGTAAAGCGTGATCACCAGTGTTGTGACGTAATCAAGGGAGGCCGGTAGTTTCGTCCCGGCCTACCCACGGTAGCGGCAGCCTTACGTGCTGAACTGGTGGCACTGGAGATACTGGGATCGAGTACCGAGCTAGATGAGTGGTCTTTATGGTGCTTGGTGCTCTTAGTCATCAATAGTTGCTTGGTATGTACAGCTACCGTGGGGGCACTGACCTTACCCAGAAATGGGAGGGTAGGGGTGCGGGTCGTTGAACCTTCTGTCGATGGCGCCATTGTTCTTAACGAGTCGTGGTTAACTGCCACCGTACATACTTCTCTGGGACTAGTTGCTCTGTCTCAGTAACTCAAACCAGTGCGTTGGAGTCTGCCGGTGGAGTTAACTTTACCTTTGCCTTAGTCTTGCTTCGTGAGCAGATTTTTTGCCTTGGTGGACTCTTAACGGGCTTGTTAGTAACTGTTGTACTTCAGTCTCTACCATCCCTTCAGCTGTACCCCAGCCTCTACCACTGCTGTAGCTGTGTCCAGCTTCCACCAGACCCTGAACTGTGCCCCAGCCTCCACCAGACCCTGAGCTGTGCCCCAGCCTCCACCAGACCCTGAGCTGTGCCCCAGCCTCCACCAGACCCTGAGCTGTGCCCCAGCCTCCACCAGACCCTGAACTGTGCCCCAGCTTCCACCAGACCCTGAGCTGTGCCCCAGCCTTCATCAGACCCTGAGCTATGCCCCAGCCTCCACCAGATCCTGAGCTGTGCCCCAGCCTCCACCAGACCCTGAGCTGTGCCCCAGCCTCCATCAGACCCTGAGCTGTGCCCCAGTCTCCACTAGACCCTGAGCTGTGCCCCAGCCTCCACCAGACCCTGAGCTGTGCACCAGCCTCCACCAGACCCTGAGCTTTGTACAAGCCTCCACCAGACCCTGAGCTGTGCCCCAGCCTCCACCAGACCCTGAGATGTGCCCAAGCCTCCACTAAGCCATTAAATCCACCTCAGCCTCCACCAAACCGTTAATTCCGCCTGAGCCTCCACCAAAGAACTGCAGCCAAAAATCGCAGCACCAAACAAACAGCGGACCTTCCGCACTTCAGGACTTGTGTTTGGCTTTGTTAATTGCCTCCTCTAAGAAGAAGCAGGGGGCGCAGGGGGAAACTTGCCCAAGTTTCCTGAAAATACAAAGCTAATCTTCCAAGAGATAGCAGGATACTAAGGATCTGTAATTAATTGCAAAGAGATTCTCGTTTGGGTGAAACGCCTAAGTAAATAGAACTATCTAGCGTATTCACTGAGACTTACAGAGGGCTACAAATTTCTGTTCTATCCCTGCTGCCACAAATCTGAGAAATGCTGCTAAGGCACAGCTGGACGTCGATATTAGACCTGCATCTCGAAATTCACCATAGCGTCAGTTTTTTTTTCTTACTTTTGCTTTTTTGTAGGAATTGGTCCTGAATAGTCTCGTAGGAACATCATAAAAGGAATCGTCTGAAAATGCCCCCAATGGGCGTTCTGTAAAACAAGAATCAGGGTTGCTATTGTGGGTACTCCCCTTATGGTAGTGGGGTGACGGGTCGTTGAACCTTCCGTTCGGAACCATAGTTCCTGGCGACCTGTCGTCGGCTGTAGCTGTACTTACTCCTCTGGGGCCATTTGGCCTATCTCTGCCGCACGAACTAGGGCGCGTGCGCTTCCCAGGGGAGGGTCTAGTCAAAGTTGACTTTGCCTTTAATAGAAACTGACAGCAGATTTGAAAGCACAAAGTGGAGCTGATGAGAATATAGCTGAAAGAATTCCAGCAGCAAATTACTGGTTCCCCAGTGTAATTATTCCAACAATCAAATTTTACTATCTCAATTTATCCCACTGATTACCTAACGCTTTGGACTGTAAATAAAATGCCCAAGCTGTCAAATGAATTGGCTTCATTTGTAACACAGCGAGCTTTCCTGTTAATTATGATACTAGAAATTAATAACCATTGGTTAAGCTGCCTGGTAACTCCATGCATACAGACTAAATTTACCAGTCTTTCACAAAACTTTCTTCTAAAAAAAACGTTTTTTTTAGTGAAAACTTGTTTATATCTTAAGCAATTCTACTGTTTATGCTGCAGCTATAAATCATTACACCACAAGACAAGCGCCTATCCCCAAAGCCCTCTAATACGTCAGGATCCGGCATCTAATACCCAACAGTAATTTTTGGCCGCTCCAGAAGTAATTTCTAGGACTCTTGCCTTTGGGACGGCCATGAAATCTGGAAGTTCATCTACATTACCAGTCCTGCCAATACATTACCTGTCCTGCCAATACATTACCTGTCCTGCCAATACATTACCTATCCTGCCAATACATTACTTATCCTGCCAATACATTACCTGTCCTGCCAATACATTACCAGTCCTGCCAATACATTACCTGTCCTGCCAATATATTACCTGGCATGCCAATACATTACCTGTCCTGCCAATATATTACCTGTCCTGCCAATATATTACCTGTCCTGCCAATACATTACCTGTCCTGCCAATATATTACCTGTCCTGCCAATACATTACCTGCCCTGCCAATACATTACCTGTCCTGCCAATACATTACCTGTCCTGCCAATACATTACCTATCCTGTCAATACATTACCTGTCCTGCCAATATATTACCTATCCTGCCAATACATTACCTATCCTGCCAATACATTACCTGTCCAGCCAATACATTAACTATCCTGCCAATACATTACCTGTCCTGCCAATACATTACC
>LQNS02278089.1:8337067-8352849 GCA_001587735.2 Parhyale hawaiensis | reverse complement strand
GTGTGCTGGTGGACAGGATGCGTCATGGTACCGTGTGCTGGTGAATAGGATGCGTCATGGTACTGTGTGCTGGTGGACAGGATGTGTCATGGTACCGTGTGTTGGTGAACAGGATGCGTCATGGTACCGTGTCCTGGTGGACAGGATGCGTCATGGTACCTTGTGCTGGTGAATAGGATGCGTCACGGTACTGTGTGCTGGTGAACAGAATGCGTGATGGTACCGTGTGCTGGTGAACAGGATGCGTCATGGTACCGTGTGCTGGTGAACAGGATGCTTCATGGTACCGTGTGCTGGTGAACAGGATGCGTCATGGTAACGTGTGCTGGTGGACAGGATGCGTCATGGTACCGTGTGCTGGTGGACAGGATGCGTCATGGTACCGTGTGCTGGTAAACAGGATGCATCATACTACAGTGTTCTGGTGACCAAGATGCGTCATGGTAGTGTATACTTGTGATTAGAATATATATGTCATAGTCGAGTGTTGCGCAAACAAAATACCTTAATGCCCTCAAGCTAGTAAACAGAATACGTCATGATCGCCCAACTTGATAAGTTGGATAACAGCATTAGTCAGCTCTGGCTCCAACCTACACAAGTACCTCGCCCACCACCAAACTGTTTACTCTGGCCCAACCCACCGTGACGTATATGGCAGCTCCGATGTTCTGAGGCTCCCCCAGGGCGAATGTCGTTGCCCTCTTGCCAATGGCGCCCTCGCACCGCCCTCTGGACATGTGGCCCCTGCGAGGGTAGCAACATGGGGCAACATTACAGGTATGTTACAGTTATACTCGCTTGAGGCTACAGTAACACTGATGACACTCACAGTAACCTCCAATGCCGTCACTTAAGGTCATTTCAATTTAATATATAATATATAGCCTAGTGAGCGTTGAAAGCAACACCGCGAGCTTGCAAATATCAATACTCAATTTTTTGTCTCACTGACTTATTTATAATTCATTGCTACTAGTTTCCCATAATACTACACGCTTCCTGCATACTGTCCTCAGCTATGACAAACTGACAGCCTCCAAGTAACACTCACACACTTTCCCACTCCAGTTCAGACTTCCGCTGTCGACCACTCCAGTTAATACTGGCCCTTCCGCTTCTCTCCCGAGCACTTAGCAACTACACTTAACACATCCCCATTTTATTGTACCCTCACCCACTTCATGTCTCACAAGTCCACTTCTTGTCTCACTCGCCCACTTCATGTCTCACCCACCGACTATCTGTCTCACTGACTTCATGTCTCAATCTCCAACTTCATGTCTCACTCACCCGCTTCATGTCTCACCCACCCACTATCTGTCTCACTGCCTTTATGTCTCAATCCCCGACTTCATGTCTCACTCACCCGCTTCATGTCTCACTCACCCATGGCTGTTGCAGAGCTGCTGCAGGGCAGCATCACCCAGCATCTCCATGGCTGACCGCAGGGAGCTCTAGCTGCCCCTGCTCGATTTCTCGGTGAAAAAAGGTAAAATCCTCCACAAAACTGCACCCTTTTCTTCTTCTTTTTATATCTAAAGCATCAAGAGATCCAGACCAAAACTGTAAAATTTTTCTGAGTTATCCATAACTTTTACCGTTATTCACAGCACTTTTCCTGTAATCAGTCTCACAACGTGAGTTACACTATATTGTAATCCTTCCACGAATCGTGTACTCAAACTGTTCCTTTTGAAGCTGAATTATGTTGAATATATTACCTTGAAGAGTAAAATGTCTTGCTTATCTACTCTACAAGCACAGTATGTTTCAGTAAACTACCAGTAACTGGTCATACATTCAAAGAAAAACGGACACATCTAACCTAACAATTGTAAATACAAATGGAAAAAGGAGGTTTATGTTCCATTGCCTGTTTCAAAAAGTTTTCTGATTGTAGAAGTGCCCTGAAAAGAAAGAGACAAACAGTTAATTGTTATACATGCGTCATGGCATCATGTACAAGTCGGTAAAAAAGCTGAAATGCAAAGAAACAGAGTTAGAAAACATCATTTTTATATCAAGAAATTATTTGACTATGCCTCTTTGCTCTCTAGTTACCTCTGTCAAGGAGGTTATGTTTTCGTCGAGTTTGTCAGTCTGTCTCTTTGTCTGTCTCTCTATTTGGCTGTCTGACATCAAGAAAACTCATAATGTTATGGACAGAATTTGACGAAATTTACAGGGATTGTTAGGTAGTTAAATGGGGAAAAGATGATTAACTTTTGATGAAGATCCGTTCATCAGTTTGTTTATTGTCTGTCTCAATTCTATTAATGCCATTACTCAAAAAGTTATGAAATATACATGAGGTGTTAGGTATATCACGTCGCGTAAATTACCAAATTTTGTGATGATCTATTCGTTCGTTTGTTTGTCACTGTTTTTAATTCAACGTTTGTTAACACAATAACTCAAAAAGTTATTAATGGATCTTTATGAAATTTGCAAGTTATTATTAATGTTAAAAGACGTAAGTAATTAAATTTTGGTGATGATCGGCTGCTTTGTTCGTGAGTTTGACTAATATTTGTAAGCAGCACAATTCAAAAAATTATGAATGTATCTTCAAGACAATTACTGAAACTACTAATACTATTGAGAGGCACAAGTGAATAGACTTTGGTGTTGATACAAATAAAATCATCGTTTCAGAACCAAATTGAAATTTTCGTTGAATGGTATTGCGGAGGTATGCGCTTTCAGAGTGCTGTAGTTACTGATATTTTAAACAAAATTTAAATTGTGAGTTCATGTTATCCTGATTATAGACAGCTGTACTGCCTAGAAAATATAAGCGGTAGCAAACATTTCTCCTTAATATTGATGGATGGGTCACCTCGCTATCAAAAATCCCGGCGAAATTATTAATCTTTTTAACTTTGATATTTTCATCAATGGTGGGAGGTTTTGTAATTTCTCTAACAGAACTAGAAGAAACATATTTAGAAATCGAAAAATATATTTATACATAAATACACACTGTAAATTAGTATTTGTTGCTCTGGACTAGCAAATATGGTGTCAGGGAAACTGTCTCACGCAGTTCAACGCAACTGTTTAGCCCAACCATCAATACGTGGTTGCACCAATTTTGTATAATCATAAAGCCGTGCGCACATGAGCGACATCTTTGCTGACTTCGACCAGGCGAAATTGTCGAATTGTGAAGTTTGGCTCTATATTTCAATGCACACGTTGCAGGAGAAATGTTTTTGCAGCGGCAATGTTCTAGGGTAAAGTTTTTAGAAGTTGCATTGGAAAAAAATTGTAAACAATAATTGAATAATTTTTATTGCTAGTTTACACACCGGTTTTTTAATCAACGTGCATAGTACTCAGCAACTGAATGTTGTGTGGTATCTCTTAGATTGTAAACAAAATTTTGAGATGTAACTTTTCTGCGGCTGTCATCGTTGTAACCTGGAGACAAATGTACTTGTGACATTGCTGTTACAATCGCCACGACTTGAAGTAAAGTTTTGAGAAAAAGGAAGGCATTACACACCATAGTAATCAACAGATAATAGGGAAAACTGAACTGAAAGTTGCTTTAAGTTGCCCCAAAGCTACGAAAAAATTCGCCTAAACGCATCCTGCTGAACTCGCTCATCAGGCAACTTCTTCGCCGTGTCTGCTGGGGCATTTGTAGGCGAAATGCCACTCTCGGCAATTTTTGCTTCTGGTCTGCATTGGGCTTTAGCAAAAAAGCTGAGAGCGATCAATGCCCCTTCATCTCGGCCATACGAGTACTCTGGATACCTTATAGTTCAAGTTTTCAGTTTCACCATGAAGCTGTTTCGGCCCTATAGCGTTAAAGCTCTAGCTCTTGATATCCAGTTGTTGCAAAGTCACTATATCATATTGTTGAAGGAAGAAATAAAACTTTTAAACAGATCACTAAATAGTGTTTCTTATTATACTTTTTCGATGTTCTTCTAAAGAATATTACCAGGTTGTGTGATCTTTCTATAAAAGTTTTTACCAGTAAGAGTGCACTAGCACAAAAGAAATTTGCATCAAAATAATAATCATATTTATTGAAAAAAGTATGTTATGGCTGCTTACTGGCTCTTTTAAAAGCTTCCGTTGAGACACTTTTCGAGCAATAATACAACTTGGTATGAAAATAGAATAAAGTTTAGTCAAGAATATTCCATTCCAAGTACAGGCTGATGAATAGCTGTTGCAGAGCCACAATATGCCGGCATAATGTAACTAGAGTTGTACATGAAATGTAAGCATCACAAAAAATGTAACAAATTTGGAAATGAATGTAAAGAAACGGAAACGAAATCCACAGTGGAGCATGTCACGAATTCAGATAAAAGTATCTCGAGTGGAAAACTTAATTCCAAAGTTTTAGAAGTAAAGGGCACTGTTTGAACAGCAAGTCCCGTGAACTGAGATGTAGCAATTACATATTACAAAGTGGTAATTTATCTCTCTAATTGACAGTCTCCTGTTTACGCCTACATCAGAGATAATTTTATTTTTACTCTCTTTTTTGGTAAAACTGGTGTGTAATTAATGCTGCTCTTGTAATTAATTGAAGTGTATCTCAGAGAGGGAGTTCAGCTTTTGATCCATTCAAGTTCATGGACGTAGAAAGTTAGATATATCTGTGGGGCAATTACGGCCGCACAGCTATGATTAAAATATCAAAATATCAAACGTATTTGAATAGTTACTTTCAGTGCTGTCCAATTTTCCAGTTAAAAACAGGCAACCCAAGAATTTTAACAGACTTCAAGGAGATATTATGCTACAATTCGACAAGAATATCTATATTATGTATTATAACACCTTTATTGCTCTCTTATAAATTATATCATGTAAGAGGATAAAAATCATACATTATATACAAGCAGTACAGTGAACAAGCCCATCAAAATGTAGCAATAAACTTATTGGACAGATGACATTTTCTGTACGATATATCTGGCGATACAAAATTTCTTAAACATAAATCTAAAATATCGTCCGATATTGGTAAAACGAGTTGCTCGGGAACTTTATTAAAAATTGAGACTTCCCTTAAAATGGTAGAACGTTTCTCGACCTCTAATGTATCTGTCGGCAAATTGAACCGGTCATTTCTCATTTCGTAGTGTCCGTTTGGCAACAAGGGTAGAAAATGATTTTCATATACATTCGAGACTGTGGCAAAAGCATTTCTAGTAAATTTAAGTAAAAATAGTTATTTACATCGTCATATTTTAGAACTTTTAACCTACAGTAGGCATCAGTGGTATACTGTTTCCATTTCTCCTGACATTCAATATAATACGCAACGTTTCATTCATTATGGTTTTCATTTTTGCACTGAGGTTCGAAGTTGCATCTCTCCAAAAATAATGGCGTAATTTATATGCGAGTACATCAAGGAATAAGAAAGAGATAGTAGTGAGTCCCTGCATAAGTGTTTGGCAACTGAATAAATTTCTCCTTTGGTCCTGCTTAGCTTCAGACATTGCTCTTCGATATGATTTGCAAAGGCCAGTTTATCGTCGATTATCACCCCTAAATACTTGAATGATCTGACCCACTCTAATGCTATGTTATTAAAATAAACAACTGGTAGATCAATTGCCGGTCTTGAGCTGAATAATATAAGTTTTGTCTTCCTTGCATCTGGGTTATTCGATTACTATTAAGCCACGGTAAAAGACCATTGATAAATTGCTCTATTTTTTATTGCACTTGGTAACATTGGATCATTGACATACAATACGACATCATCTGCAATAAGTATAAATTTCACTTCGCTAAAACAGGCAATGTGATTAATAAAAATATTGAATAACAACGGTCCTAAAACTGATCCTTGAGGTACACCACAAGTAATACTTTCTATCCTAGATTGCACATTGTTAATTCCTACATATTGCACACGTTGCTACAGATAACTGGAAATAAGATTCAGCATGTTCGCCCTGATGACATAAATGTTCCAGTTTCATCGGTAAAATATCCTTATCAATAGTGCCAATGGCTTTCTGCATGTCAAAAACAAACAAATGGTAAAAGTCTTAGTTCTAAAAGCTTGGAATAACTCAAATACGAGATTAAAAATTGCTAAAGTAGTATTTTTATTCTCTCTGAATCCGTATTGATCGTCACTTAAAATCATATGTTTATCCAAAAACGACACTAGCCGGGTAAAAATCAACTTCTCAAAGATTTTATCAAAAAGTGACAGGGTAGATTTTGGTCTGAAATTGGATGGATAATTACGGCTACCAGTCTTTTAAATAGGATTCAATACCTTCTAGCACACACCTATTAAAAATAGAGCACAAACAATCAACTATATAAGGCAATACAAGCAACAGATGTCGTGGTTGAATTTCATTTTCATACAAGCATTTTTGTTTCATGGAAGACACTCTATTAGTTAATTAACTGGTAGTAATTGGGATAAAATCAAAAGAAGAATCTTTGGGTGGACTAAGAATGGCATATTGCACATCGTTAATTGGTATATTTTGTACTAAATTAGTCGCAATTGATGTAAAATGTATATTAAAATTATTTACTAACCTATCGTTGCTCATAATTTCGCCATTTACTTCCATTTCCATCGTATTAGTGTGCCTATTGCGGTGGAGAAGTTCATTTATGACCTTCCATGATTTGCGAGGATCGTGAGAACATCGTTTTACTTCATTTGCATAATAAATTCTATTTACTAGTCTAATCAACGAACTAAGGACGATCCTGTAGGTATATGGGAATTGCGACGGATTATATTAGAGCGGTAAAGTTTAAAATGCTTATGTTTCTTGCTGATTAGTTTATTGGTGTCTTTTGTTATCCATCTTGCCTTCATTCGACGAGGCCGAACCGTCACTAAAGGAAATGCATCGAAGTAAATATCATACAGTCTAGTCAGTAAGTTAGACAGTTCAGCTGAAGGGCAACGCAAACATTCGTGAGGGCTATTTAGCTACGAAGCCCTGTTTATAAATTGTATACGGGCGTCATCGTCATTAAATCTGCGCATGTTTGGACTTTCTTACTCTCAGTAGTATTAAGTTTGAATGTTGCGTATGCTGGGAGATGGTAAGCAATTTCCAAATTAACAACACCGTTTGCAATATCCCATCAAACACCGAATTATACCACATCTGGTCCAACAATGAAAACTTTGTCAGAATGTTATCTAATGAGATTCTTGTGGGAAGATCAATTACTTGAAAGAATCCGTTTCCACTCCAAATCCTGATAATATTCTTGATACAGTTCAAGTGCAGGGGGTTGAAGAGATTAACGTTAAAATCCCCACAAAGAATTGTTGGTATATTCCGGGTACTCTTTGGTAAGAAATCAAGTGACAAGTAATCATTGAAAAGAAATATACTAGACCTAGGAGGGAGATAAAAACATGATAGATGGAATTTGCTATGTCGCCCTTACAATTCTAGGGTGAGAACCTCTACCACATTACTAACTACGGTTTGGTTAACAACGGCACTAGCAGACCATGGCGAATGAACATAGACTGATATTCCCCCACCCATGTTATTCCGATAAATACTATGGTTGTTATAACCATCAATGTGTAATGTGTGATTAATATCATGCGTCAGTTAAGTCTCTGTTAACACAATAACGTCATATAATTTGTCAAAAGAAGATAAAAATACTTGAAGAAAGAAAAAAAATTTCTCCTCGAACTCCTCACATTAACCACCAAAACAGAAACAGATTTAGATGGTGCATACATACAGAATTCTTCGAGAGACATTTCTTTACAATTAACGGTGGGCACATCGCCATGTGCTTCATCTCTGATGTTGAATCTTGGAGGCTCCACCCTCGCCATATCTGTTCTGCAGCACCTGGTAACCTTTTCCCTCGTTGGCAAAGGAAGGAGTTGTTAGAAGTTATCTTCAGAATGTACTGCAACTGACCGTTATGCATCATTTCTTCTCACAAAAACGGTTCCGTTGTAGGTGTATGTTGACTTGATTTTCTTCGCTTTCTGTAGTTGTCTCACTTGGTAGAAAAGTTTGGCTCATTGCTGCGTTAGGTACTTGCAGGCATATAAAGCTGTCGGTTTATGTTCTTTTACAGCCCGTAGAACTTTATTTCTGACTACCTATATTGTCAAAGTAACTTTAAATGGGGCACAGTTTTCCAAACAACGGCCACTTCAACATCTGAAAGCGCCAAACACCCGATCAAGCCTCTTGTTCTAACTTGCTTGTCAATAGTTCAGTTGTTTTTTTCGTGTTCGTGGCTCTGTTTCTTTAACTGCTTTGATAACTCCGTCAATTTTTTCACTTGTATCCTAAGTGTTGCTCCTAAAGTATCTTGCTCTTGCTCTGCTTGTGGCTCTATCCGTCCGTGTGTACAACCGTCCGTCCGTCCCGTGTCTGCACGTTACGCTTTTCACTATAAACGGAAACTCTATTTTACAAGAAGCTCTGATTAATGCTGGGACGAAGTTGAGCCATAGCTGTCTTCTCAAGCGCTTCCTGAGAAAATTTTCAGTTACCTTCAGAGCGAAGACATGAAGACCATTTCACTCGTATCTTATCTACCACTTTTCATACCTTTTACAACAATATGTTTGCTTTTCTTATGGCGCTCGAAGTTCTTAAAAGGGCCAACCAGATACATAGGTAGGATACGCTGTAGGAGAATAGAGACGATAGTGTTGGACACATGGGCTCTAAGGTATTCTTTCAAGCGGATGCGCGATATCTCAGGAAATACAATGAAATCTTGAGAACAGAAGGTAGGCTGCTCTGAGTGAAGAAAATATTGACTCTGTTTGTTGTAGCGTTTTGCTAATTTGCTATCGCATCAAAGAGAGCAGGAAAATGATGAGCTACTGATCAATATCCACTGGTGCCGTAGTCTTGCAAAAAAAAATCTGACGCGCTGACAGGAAATTCAAAACGCCTAAGATTATAATCGGCTAAATTATCTGTAAGCCGTGGAAAACAGAGCCTAAAATGATTACATAAATATAGGAGAACAATGCAAGAAGTATTGTTGTATGCAAGATTCATAGGTGAGATAGGCTAGAGTTCGCTAGACGAGGCGTGTTACGGTAGACGGGACTCGTCAGGCAGATTTTAGATTAGACTTAGTAGTTTAAATTACAGGAGCACTACCTTATGTCAAACGAAAGTTGGTGAAAACATTAATTAACCGTGGAATTTCCACGGGTCCCGCTAGTAATTTTGCTTTTTTTTCTTTTTTTTAATGGTATTGCACGGAAGAAGGAAACTTCAAGCCCTTTTTCGCACGCAATAGTATATTTTGCTAAGAGAATTACTTTTCTTCTCTTAAGTTTTCTCTTGTAACTACGGTTTCACCCATCTTTCCCAGAATTAATAATTTCCATCACTTCGTATCTATGATACATCCTTTGCACACGGATAGTCTTTTTTTTTTTTTTTTTCTTAAGATATTATCGGCTAAACCAGCCAATAGGAAAGCTTCGTTTCATGACGTCACTGCACATACAAAGCGATGGCCTTGGCCGGAGACACAGACTGTATTGATATAATGCCCCGTGGATAATCTAAGTGCTGCTATTAACTCATGACGATATCAATCTAGGGATGTCACTTGAGTAACAGTGTGTAAGAAAAAGCTCTACCAATACTTCCTTTAGCTTTACAACAGTATACGGTAACTAATGGTTAGTTTTGAAAGTTTTGAATCAGCTGAAAATAGAGCAGGAAGAGTTTCATAGTGCTCGGAAAAAACATTTGAGACGAAGACGAAATAAATACTGACGATCTGATCGGTCTTCGGTTTGTTTGATACTAAGTTGTTTTACCTTACCTTGATTACCTCGATGATACTTCGGACGAGGTTCAGGTGGCGTTATGCGCGCATTGGTCATTGTTTTAAGTAAGATGTTAATCATTGACTGATATTCTTTTTTCATTGTTCATTGATACGTTGGTACAACAGTGAAATCTCTCTTTCTGTATCGAGGATTTCTACCTGAGGTCTCTTAGAGATGTTCCGATCTGTGAAGATCTTGGCAGAGATCACCTCATACTCACTTGACTCCATATGTTACTCTTGCGGGTGATGGGGCCGCAAATGGCCGCACGTGACCGTGAGTGCCTATAACTATGATTGATTACATGATGACGCATCTTCCAAACAAGCGACTTGGGCTCCAGGTAGTTCGGTCGAGGGGACCCAACCGTTGAGTAGCTAGCTCCCGAACACAGGGCGGATCGGGGTCACGAAGCAGGCGCTGAGAGGAAAGGGGAAGAGGTTTTACGTAGCCAAGCTGTAAGTTTATAAATAATATTTTTGTCTAGACAATATACGTATCTTAACGGCTCATTCACAGAAAATCAAATGTAAGTCAACTGTTTATAGCCCAGAGTCACTTCAGCTTCCAGCTTTTGGGTAGAGGGTCACGACAGTAGAAACGCTGGATGCTGCTGATCTAGGGAGAGTAAAGCCGTTCCTATATCAAGTGCAAGACTAGAAACTAGAAGACATATTCTTTGTGTAGATATTGCAGATAGAAAAATTATGGAAAACCAAATAAAAGCCTGGCATGGTTGGAAATTAACCACATTACAGTGCTAATACATGATAAGGTGCTACAAGTACGGTTCAATATAAACAACTTTGTCAATTAAAATTAACATTTTCCGGGGGATAACAATTAAGATCAGGAAAACGATTATAATTGGAGTCAGCCTCTAACGCCTCTCTTTTAGAGAATCCTGCCGATATGTTTCACAACCTATCTGATTCTTGACTAAAAAGTACAATCTTTATGAAATTCTAGAACATTTACGGAGGTAAATATAGTGCATCAAACAGCCACTCTGCAAAAGACCTGGGAGAAGCTAGCAAAAAATAGGATTATTAACTGCTTGATGCTGCTTTCAAGACACGCATGTTCATTTAAGAAGAAGTACTGACGTACAGAGCTCTTTCTGACGTACAGAGCCCTTGCTGACGTACAGAGCCCTTGCTGACGTACAGAGCCCTTACTCGTATACGAAACCCTTGCCGATGCAGACACATATCACACGGCTGTATCCCCTGATGCAGCATCAGCACCTCAGCAGCATGACGCTCTATGTTTACCAGCACGCCGGCCGAGCTCTTCAGCACAGTTTGTTCTGCCAATACACCCGACCTCGTCTGTTTGGCGACGCTGGCGGCCTGCAACAAAGAGACACTTAAAATGGCAACCATCGCGAGTCTTCAAGATCTTCTAAAAATCTCGGGGCCAAAAATTTATTCGGTGGGGGGGGGGGGGGGGGTTTGCTGGGATTGCAAAGTGAGGGATCTTCGCAGGATACATTACGGGAGAAACGCACGGGCTGTGCCTGAGATTCATCCACTAAAGCCGCGTTCATGCGAAAAGCTTTTCATCCCCTGAAGTGGATCCCATCGTCTGAATGCGTTGCTGTAGTTGTTCAAAGAGGTAGAAAAGTGCATGGTTTTCTGAGTTCGAGTTCCTGTAAGTTAGAAGGGATATAAAGAACTTTGCTGGTGCCACTTGCTAGACCAGCAGATGTTACTACAAATATTTTAATAAATCTTTTCGGAAGCAAATAGTTATTATTAGAAACACACATTCTGTTTCATAGTAGCACGCATTAGCACCAAAAGCCTGTGGTGTGGACCCGCCTTTAGTGTGACACAAGCTACATAAATAGGTAAACGCACAACGGTCTTTGTCAGAATGTATTGATATGGCTGCCTTAAAAGGTGTGTTCATACTATGGTCTTCTTCCCTGCAAGCAGCAGTGCTACTTGTTCAAAGATTTTTATGCTTACTTGAAAGCATAATGTACAATAATTGCACATGTACAGGTCTCCTTGTTCTAGTTCACTGCTATATTAAAACTTTGAAGAAAAAAAAAACAACCGAAACTCGACTTATGACACGTGTCAAGGGAACTGATATGGCGACAAGCATTTTTCTGCGACATTTTTTTTTCTTATGACACACAGTCATGTTTACAAGGAAGTAACAACCCGTTCGAATACTTTGCACTGCTTACGAAAAATTAAAAAGCAAAAACATTGTATGAACTCGGCTTTACAAAGAGCAAACCACAGCAGAAAGAGTCGCCTTCAGTACTTTCTTTAACTTTCCCCAAACTCTGATCAAACTTTCATACCCACATTATCTGCTCCGCTGCCACCACCAGAGGGCGCCGCGAGTTTTACGATGGGATCAGCTTCTTATTATTTGACGATCCTCCGGCGTGAGCAGGAGGGGAATTGAATCTCTGATGAGCCTTTTCAATAAAGAGATAGAATGAATTTTAGAGTAGAAGGATTCTCCTAGAAAAAAAACAGAATAAATCTATAGGGGCGGAAGTGACAGATGAGAATCCGTAGTACGGAATCTGTTTGGTAGTAATTCTACAGGCAATCATCAGCATGATTCTTTCGTATGGTATTACTGGAAAAACATGAAGTAACAGGGATAGAAATAAAAGATTCGAGTGCTGGGCTCTCGCTCCTTGGAATTGCGCCTCATAATTGTACTAGAAAACAGGATGAACTAATGTTGTTATTGGGTTCTTTTATTTTTTCAGAAAGGTACCTTCCTGATTAATTTAATAATAACTTAATTATTACCTATTCAAGATCACAAAGTGGCCTTAAGTAATTTTGAATTGGAGGTAGTTTGACTTGAAGCCAAGCAGCCCCAGGAATTTCAACATATTCAACATATTTTCAGGATGACTGCATTAGAGCTACTAACTATGTGAGGTCCTTATCTCGGCTGGATTTTCCCACAGATGTAATAGCTGAACCTTTTAGTGATGAAAATGAATGGTTTGGCATTCTGGTAAGGAATATAACTGAAGGCGGTAATAGGACTGTGACGGCCATCTTCAAAATTTGAAGCAATCCTGAATTGAGGGCTCTAGAACAATAGGGGCTTAAGCAACAGGTTTTTCAAAAGTAGTTTCTTTCAAAAAACTGATGGTACAGATTGAGACCTGTCGTCCTGTAAAGTCAGAGAGGCATAAATCCGAGTAGAAATGGTCGAAAATCTTATGTAAAGTCGACTATTTTGTACCTTATTGCACCTGTGCATCGTCTTTTATCACTCTCCTGTATATTTTAAAATGTGTCTTTACGCCCCTATTGTTCTAGGGCCTTCAATTGCATATAAAACAGTTACTTTGTAGGGAATTCGCGTGGATTTAGTGATAGTTCCTCCAGGAGACGAGACTTGGCTCTGCACGATTGAGCTTGAGATCGTCTCAAGCTCAACCGAATTGCGATAAATGCCTGAAACTCGACCCAGAGTGGGTATAAACTTGTTGACTAGTAAACACTAATAGTGTTCTAGTACTTCGAGTAACCAGGAGATTGGTTGTCTGGTTTTCGGAAACCATTGTAGAATCGTAGTCTTTCGTTATAAGGGTGTCCCTCATTTAATTTATAAGCCGAATTTCAGGCATCCCAAAAGGATGTGAACTCTTATTATTATTATATAATAATAACTCCGAGGAAACTTGATATAAATGAGGTTGATACCAGACAGCTTACTAAAAATTCAGCTAGTCAGGTAATCGATAGAGCTCAGTCTATGACTGAGGGTCGGTTTATACGATGAAGAGCGTCGCTTGACTCGACACAAGTAGTCGGCTTATTGAAGTAAGCACAATGTTACCGGGTTGTCCTATCGAATGCAAACTTATTGGATAAACAAACTTACGGTCCATTTATTACCCGAACAAACTTCAGTTTACTGAAGGTCAATTTACCTGAAGTTTAGTCTAACGAGTTTCTGAAAATGGATGATTGTCTGCACTGCAATTTTCCAACGTGTGGAAAATATATTTAATAAAGTTTAACAAGCGCGCATCTCTGAATTTATCACTACTCAGTATTGTTCTTCAGTTAAATCTGTGAGTTTCCTCATTTATAAAATACTATAATGAAAAAGTTCTAGAGCTACAAGCAGAGTATCTACGTACCTACTTAAACTCAACGCTGTTCTATTTCTACAGAACATAATCTACTTATGTCAGTTTCACATCATCTTTTTATGCTGAGAAAAATTATTTTACTTAAGTTAGATCCGTACGCAGACGCGAGAGAGTAAGAAAATAACCAGCAGAAAACCAATCATAGAGCGTTTGGGTGTAAATCACTGGCCTACTGTAATGCCGTAGTCACATTACGCTGCCGCACGCTCAACTTATGAGCGGTCATTCAGCTCGCATGCGGGTCGTTCAGCACAAGTACTTATCAGAGGTATCATGGATGCAGACTGTCACTGGTTAATCACAAGGACGTGGGATCTCAACGACTGCTCACAAGTTGGGCCTGTGATTGAACAGTGTAGCCCCGGCATAATAATTAGGAAAGGATCTCCCAGGTATCCTTAAGTCTTTCTAAAGCAGCAGTACCTGGTTTACTGTAAGAGAGAACCCAAACAAACATAGCCCTCGTCTTCTTTTTCGGATTGGGCTACCTAATTTGTCCGTTGTCCTGTCATTATCACCCGCGAACAAAGTGAGAGAGGTGATAATGTTTCGTTGAAGATTTAAGTATGTATAGATATATATATATATTTGCATAGATATATTTGTATATACATAGATATATTTGTTTGTTTACATATTTGTCTGTCCACCAAATAAGTGGTCGAAGGAGTTGAGCAATGGTCATAATTTTTTGTACGGAGTCTGGTAGGTTGCCCTCGATGTGATCCATGCCAAAGAAAACTGGAAGTAGCTTGCCATGAAAATGACGGCGATGAAATTTGTTCTCCACCCAAAAGCAGGTAGGAGGAGTGGAGCTAGGTTCATGATTTTTTGTAGGGAGTCTGGTGGCTGTCCTCAATGTCACCCATGCAAAAAAGAACTAAAACTAGGATTAGCTGGCCCTAAAAAAAAACGGCGATGAAATTTGCTCCCACTGTGGGTGAAGGTCTTACGCCACCGAGGCGTTCTAGTTAGTCTATAAGTTTAAGATACTCATACCTTAGGCATTAATATCATATGTAAAAGGCCTCCAGTCAAGGTTTATGATATTTTGTCAACGTCACAGGCCTTCCTCGGACATGCCTCCACATCGCAGTGTAGACTCTAGGCAACTTCATTAAAGAAGAAACAATAGGTGTTTTTCTCTATTTACTTAAGGATGTGGAAACAATATGCTGTTCTTCCTGCTTACTTGCAGAGAAAGAAACAATACGTTGCTCTTTTGAAACCTCTAAATTATAGTAACTAAATAAGACCAAGGCCACTTTTTCCTTCATACTTCCGTAAGATCAATCCTTTATTTATTAGTTCCATGAGACATTACTTCTCAAACTAATTCCCTACCAAAAATCAGTACCCCCGCATAAGCTAAAACCCTAATCTAACTTCTGCGCAACACCGCAGTGTGCTTAAATTTAGTTAGAGTTTAGCATTGCTTAAATATTTCGTGGCCAACAACTCACTGCAGCCAAGCGAAAGCCGGGGCTGTACTGGAAACAATCTAAAATGTGTCCGTGAGTTGCCTCTTCGCAACATAGTGCTTGTTCCCGTCACAAAATCACCTTGCTTGTCCTACGAGGCGCCAACGCTTTAGCGCATCCTTGCAGGGTCCACTTGCTTACATTTTCATCTCCTCTAAGCAATGGCGATTTAGAGAATTTCAAAAGCAGGACAGGCGAGGGCTTGGCTCCAACGCGTGGTCTGCGCGTTATCAGGCCGCCCCCATTGTCCGGCCACCGGACGCCACTTTGTTTGTATGAGCTGGCTTTGGGTTCGGGGCTCTGGGTAGCCCCTGAGTTGGAGGAAATGCCA
>LQNS02278089.1:8315443-8329986 GCA_001587735.2 Parhyale hawaiensis | reverse complement strand
GCTGTCTTTAATTATCCTACGTATTTGTACTGCAGAACTCAAATCTAGGTTTCGTGAAGTGGAAAGGGAAGCTGTAAAGCTCTGTAAGCTCAGAAGTCATCTTCGTTTCAATGAAACTTGTATAGATATATATATATGTATAAATTACAAGTTAAATGTATAGGAAAGTCATCCCGACAGCACACCCCATTTAGGAAAATTAATGTGCACTGGTTCGTGCTGCAGATATTTGCCCGCCAAGCTTAGACTAATGTACAACTGCAGTCGGTGTGGGATTCTCAGAGCTTTGGCGTCAAAGACTGAAGAAATATAATTATGATATCTGCTACTCCCGAACTTTCTCTTTATTTGTTAGGTTAGTACCCTCGCAGTGGACTATGATTGACGAGAATACCGACGCTGCAATTCTGAACATTAGGACTTCGCCTTTTGGCTGTAAGACAAACATCTAAAGCAGCGCTTTGCCACTTTTGGCCCCTTAGACTCTAATAAAATCAGACAAGCTTAAATAATGCAGCCTCTACGTCATTTCGAAGCTCAGAATTGCAGCAATAGAGCAAGTGACCTATTGATGTTGATGCTTCTTTATGAGACCCCCATTCGATAAAGAATACAAGGTGACCCATTACCGTCCGGTGCTCGCCATAGATTGACATTTAACACAATGTTACGTGGAACTAAAGTCTTATTTAGCAGCAATAGAGTTAACAGAAAGTTGGAGTTGAGAGCCTCTGGAGTTAAACCTCAATGTCTTTTTTTTTGCGTTCAAACAAGGCTAATGCTACGGTAAGCCTCACATCGGCTCCGCACTTTAATATTAAACTCCGCGTTTCATCAATAACACAGCAAATCTGCAGACTCGAGGCACAACAAGTCCTGAGTTGTCTTGACAACGGCGCCTGTTCTCTCATGTGGTCTTCTGCATCACTGAGGCTTCCTCTTCCCACGCAGTTGTGTCTTCCTCTTTAATTCCACATTTTTTCTATTCAGTTTTAAACCCGCCGATTTGGGTAAGGATGAGCAGGAAAACATTGACCAGACAATATCATATTATGACGCATTTGTTTGGCAAGCGATATTAAGTTTTCGAAGTTTCACGTATACGCAACTTCAGGCAGATGCGCTGGCTACGACCGATCACATCGAGTTTCAGACGCTGACCATTAACTGCTCACTCTTGAAGAAACTTTCAAAAATTAAATCTTGTTCTTTTAAAAATGGACTTTTCAGCCTCCTCATATAACCTGCAAGAGGTTTAAAATTCTTGTCTGACCATCCTTGTCCACACAAGTCAGGGCTCGATATCTTGTGTCCCCAACTGACCGAAAGTCCTCTATATCACTCACAGGCGGCCTGGTAATATATAACTTTTGTCAAAATATACATGGAGAGTAAAGTGGAAACATCACATAAAAAGTTCTGCACTTAAATTTTGACTCGCTAAAACGTTTCGCGCGCCTCCAGGGACAGATTTTCACTTACCGATTACAGCGAGTTGGCCGAAAACTTTACATACGGAGAAAGACCTCAAGTTTTTGGTAATCTGAAAGGCAGTGGATTAAGGGTTAACGATTGAAAGCCAGTAGAGCGGGCTTATGCCACCAAAGGTGCCGGATGTTCAGTTAAGTGCACTCCTATTGAGTTCAATTTCGTTGTGAGTTTAAGAAGTGTTATGAGTGTGTAAGTTTTACAGAAGCAGCTTTAAGTGATCTGTAAACAGCGATTCTGTGATCGCAACTTTCTCTTTTTTTCGTTTCTTTGCTACTGGGCTGGTTGTGTGTGGATTTGTTAACCTTATAGAGTTTCCTCCGTTCCCACGCCGCTAGTTTAATGTATTTAAATAATAATTATATTAATAATAATTAAAGTTACTGCAATTGTAGTATCAGCCTACACTTACCAATGAAGTTTTTAAACCCACAACGCTGCATATCTGTGGGGAGTTCATCTCCACGTGCCCTTGCAGCACTGATTTGTTCTATAAAGCCAGGGTTACACCAGCGCAACTGACGGCGATGCACCGTTTGTCCCGCGATCAGAGCTGCAGCGGTAGAGACGGTAAAATGCTCTACGCGACGTTACGTTTTACTTGTTTTTCTAACATACACATAAGTTGGATCTAAGACAGACGGATCATCTCCAAAATTAAAGTGCTTCTTGTTCGTGACTTTCCTAACATTCCTGTAAATTTCTTGTCGATCCATCAATAAATTTTTGAATAATGTTGCTACCAGATAGACAACCGCCGCAAAACAGAACCTCCTCGGCAGAGGTAATAATAATTATGCGTACAGCATGGTTGATGTTTATATTGCCTCACATTACGGGAAACTGAATTGTTAATATAAGAACAGGGCCGCCGGAGCCGAAGGCCCTGCAGGGAATAAAGTCGACAGTGCATAAAATTGGGCAAATAAGATGTTAGTCGCAGATGTTGGCGCACGCGAGTCGCGTCTCTCGGGAAATGAGATTGTTGCGTGCAATATTTTGCTGCGAATTCATGTCTTCTAAAGACTGCAGTGAGTATAGGCTTAGCTGGAGCTTCTGCCTACGCCCGAGCAAACTAGAGGAGCAGGCTGTTTGCTGAAGATTCATTGTTGATGTAGAGCTGCTCTAAGCCTCCGCTTAACTCTCTGACGACAAAGTAATTCTTCGAAGCCTTATACACGAGTATATAATAATTATATTCTTGGAAATCTCTGATGTACTTGCAGTACAGAGCCGATGGTGCACACACAGGGGCTCGTGCAGGTTTCTGGTGTATACAAGAGCTCATACAAACTTCTTTTGTACATAGGTGCTTATACAGACTTCTAGGGCGTGTTGCAATCAGGCCTTCTGTGTCACCAGCGCTACACCGGCCTCCAATACCACACAGGTTGGGTGACACCGACCACAATCCTCCTAAATTGTAGGGTTATGAGCTGGGCAACACTGCCTTTGTTCACAAACATTGACTAGGATACTCGATGATTAGTATTACAAAATGTATGACTGCCATATTTTGCTTGAAATTCAGCATTTCAAGCACTTTTGTGTAGTTTTTCTTGACAATTTATCCTAAAATACAGGCAAAATGAGGCTCCGCCAGAAATGTATATGTTTAAGCTTGCCGAAAATTCCGCTTTGTCGATGCGCTGAGATCGCAAGTCGCATTCACTGCTACACGTGTAACACTGTGCGGGTAACACCGGCGTCTGATTGCAACACACCCCAGGCTGGTGTACCTGGGGATCATACAAACTTGTGTACATAGGGGCATCCCGCGTACAGACCTCTAGGGTATACATGGGCCCGTATACACAGGAGCTCATACATACTTCTTATGTACATAGTGGCACGTACAGACCTCTGGAGTGCCCAGGTTTGGTAAAGAGCCACACATTAAAGGAACACAATTGCAATAGAAGTGGGACTAGCGGCCGTGCGTTCACGTCCTTCAGATTCACAAGTGCACTATAGCCGCTGCCCTGTTAATTCCTAAGCCCATTTTGTGCCGGAAATAAGCCCCGCTGCGCCGGTGCTCGGGGCGACTGCAGGTATTACTTGTCATCGCCTGCGCCGGAATCCAAAGAGGATTTTGCCTTGAGAAACGCAAGGCTCAGATGAGACTACCGGTGATTTATTCAGCTCACTCGGGCCGATCGCTGGCGGTACAAACGGCCCTGTTCCGACGATGGTGCGGCTTAAATCAGGCGTAGGAAGTTTTAGTTGCTTCGCTTAATAATTCTATGTTCAAATAATTTAAAAAGCGTCGATTGACTCACCAAAAGTCGAGTTAAGTTACACAAACTTGATTGGACTTATCGAGAATTTCAGACAGGTGCATTAATTGGCGCTTCCCCGACCGACCGGGTATCAGGCGTTAGCATTTATCATTAGATGGAATTTTCGAAGGTCTCAAGCGTTATCGGGGCACTGCTGGCACCTGCAACGCTATTCAAGGCGGCGAAACTCAAGCTCCTGTTTGAAGTTCCGGACAAGCTAAGATTATATACCTAGTTTTGAATTCCCCCACCAGTCGCTGACACTCTCTGTTGGCTTGGGACTGAAACGTCCAACCATCAATTTATTATATGCTGGGAAACATGTTTTTTTTCATCAAGGGGACAACAACTTTAATAAAATACATTGCTCTACGCATTGCTAAATGACAAACTGATAGTGCAAACAAGTTTCCGTTTATTCTGGGAAGGCCTCGGAAGCTGAGCTGTTAATACTCAATAAATTCACCGTCGAGAGTGTTCTGTCATAATTGATGGAAAATATGCAAACTCGATTAATATTATTCTTGAAAAACCGCACACACTTCCGATGAACGTCTTGAAATTGGTCTGCAAAGATTACTTCTTTCAATAACTTATCACAATCTATTTGAAAAGAACTAATTTATTTGCTGCTTTGCATTTTTTGAAACACGCGCTGAGGACCTCATCATCGCTCCTGAGAATAATTTCAGAAACTGCAGTGCAGTGCAAACATCATCGAGTCTTCCATATAAATTTAGTACTGGGCCCAGGATTATCATGGCAGACAAAAAAAAAGCTTTTAGGGCCCGGCCCGTATTGTAGGTATGTCACAGTTACCATTTGTAAGTTCATTTACGGAGCTCAAAGTGCCCCTGGAGTGTGAGAACCCAGTTAGCTTGCAACGAGCTCTCTTATTGGTCGGTTGCATAGGGGCATGTTTTATAATTACAAGCCTGGGGTTCATAGATCGCGTATCTCTTGGTATGAGGAGATGGTGTAGGTGTTACGCTACAAAATCTAGGCTCTTGGGAATCCACTCAGCAACGACAGCCTTGGAAGAAAGTTCCAAGCGCCTCGTGAAGTAACGGAAACTCAGAATGTAAACTGCCGCAAAGAAGTGCCGATGTTGGTGTACATATGTTGGCCCTTCGTGGAGCTGAGCTTGAATTAAATTGCCTAAATTGTCTTTCTCGTATTGGAATTGAAGTATAGAATATATGCTACAGAAGGAAGGAAAGGGTTAACAAAATTTTAAGGAGAGGTTAGGAAGGGCGTATTCGATTGGTAGGCATATTTCAGAATTCGAAAGGTTGACTTGTTCGAAAGATCAGACATAAGCGTTAGTTTCGTCACTTACTGTTTGCTGCATGGGTTCAAGGCAGTGCGTTCACGGCGGGGAAGTTGAGAACTCCATTTTACGGAGCAGGATTGAGCTCTTGATCATCTCGAGCTTGGTTTTTTTGCTAGGTCCTTTGTTCTATTGGAAGTTCATAGCTGGTTAGAGCAAAGTTTTTTTTTCAGAAGTTTACGACCGAATATCATGAGATTGGAAGCAGGGATTCAGACTGGCAGTGTGGCTCTCTGAATAGATTGCAATAAAAATTACATTTACACTCCTGGGATTAGATTCACTTTCTAAATATCATTATATAGTTTAAAATTTCTTCACGATAATTGCATTTTCTTGCCAGTATGTGCAGCATACGAGAAATTATAAATATTTACAGCCGTTATATAGCTCCTGTAAAGTTACAAGCATTTGTGCCCTCAGTTACAATTTAAGGCGTGTAAACTTCGTAAGTGAACTTACACATTGTAACTTTGAAATACAAAGTAGGCGGGATTTTACAACCTTGTGTCTAGCTTGATAAATCTAGGCCCTGGTTCGCTGTAACGTAATCGGATGCAGAATTGTGTGGGTGTGCAACTTTTGTCGTCTCGTCTGTGCACGGCTTAAAGCCCAGTGCAGACGAGAAGCAAAAATTGCCGAGAGTGCCATTTTGCCAGCCAATGCTCGACCAGACTCGGCAAAAAAGCTGCCTGAAAAGCGAGTTTAGCAAGACGCATCTTGGCCAATATTCTTTGCAGATTTCGAAGAATTCAAAGCAACTTACGGACCAGTTTTTCCTGTTATCTGCTCACTATGCCATGGTACGTAACGCCTTCGTTTTTCTCAAAAATCTACGTTAAATGGTGACGATTGTAACTGCAAGGTCAAAAGCATAAAATGCATTTGTCTCCAGGCTACAATGATGAGAGCCGCAGAAAATGTATGTCTAAAAATTTTATTTAGATACTACAACATAAAACGAAGTTTTCAGTCACTTTGTTCTATTCACGGTGAATAACAACCGGCATGTAAGCAAGCAATAAAATTTTTTGCATTAATACCTACAATTTCCTTTTCATGCAACTTACAAAAGCTTTACCCTAGGACATTGCAACTGTAAGAACGTTGTAAGAACGTGTGCACTGAAATATCGTGCCAAGCTTGACGATCCGACAGTTTTCTCTGGTCGACATCAGCGAAGTTGCCTGCGCACGGCTTAACACTTGCAACACGATTCACAGAAGCAGTGTAAAAGCTCGAGGCTAAAGTTTTGGATAAGTCACGCCTCAAAGGCTCAATCTCAAATTTTAACAGAACGCGCCCTAACTCTTGACAATTTCTCCACTCTATAATCACATTCACATCAAAAGTATGTTACTCAGCACTGTCCGGCGCCGCCACCTCACAGCTCCTCCGCACATTCCCCGCTAACGCACGACGTAGAATCAACGTTGTGAGCTGTGGCTCAACGTGCTATTCACGTTATAATGAGTCCACAGATCGACGTGCTTAGCACGTTGAGCCACCAAAATACAACGTGTTATCTACGTAACAGCAACACAGAATTGTTAGCTGGGTTGTCAGTAGCACTTCAATTTTGGCGGGCATTGCCTCAAGATCTTGTGCCCAGTTCGATAAACTTTGCCGTCCCTTGTAATGGGGCCTACTGGCCCAAACAGACACTGTCCTCACTCCACACAGTTTGTAATACAGCACCGCTGTCGCTCCGTAACTGCAGGCTGCAATGAACACCTTGAAAATTTTGCCACTTACCGGAAAATCAGAACACCTCGGTCCTGGACCAATATCGGCTCATGTAGAGCGAGGTCGCCTCCAGAAAATGAGGTCCTCTCGAAAATTTCTAATACACTTTCTCGGTGGCCGAGGATAATACCAGCTTAAGATGAAAAAAATTACCCCGAGTTCCAGAGGCGCCAGAAAAGTTGCCTGGAAAGTGGTAGTGCCTGCCACTGATGTTCGGCCATAAGCGTAAGCAGCGAGGTAAATGCCCCATAAGTTTTTTCTGCAGGTAAGTGTTCTACACACTTCAGTTTTGTTAGTTTTATTCATCCCTGTTTATACTAAGCAGTATAATAGAGCTTTATCGTTCCCTTGTGGGGGATATAGCCTCTGAAGCGAGGTATCGCAGCCTCGTACACGTAGAGCTAAGGAATGTGGTTACTTTTTCATGGTATTTTTGTTTGAATTTTTCTTTATTATTACGATGCTGCCCTGAGTTTTGTAGCTGACGGTACTTTGATTACCACAGTGGTGCCCATGTTCTTGTTTGCGTGCTCTTAATCCTACTTGCTTTCATGTACCTCTTGGACATACGAACAATTGTCATCTAGGCTAGGAAAAGGTAGGGACATCTTGGGTAACTGTTCTAAACATAAAAATGCGTAACAGGCACAAGCATGGCTGAACTACGTTACATTATCCAACCACAGGTACACGGGTGTACTAGGGTCAACCGGTATGGGCGCAGCTAAACGTGAAAGAAGAGAAGGATCCGCATAATGCATCTCTGTATTATTTTACTTGGTCACTTTAACTCACATATAATTTTTGTCTTGTCATCAACATCTTAATTCGGTCAATTTCAGACAATTTTCATGAATGACGTTTTCGCCGCAAATGCTTAGTTTTCGAGATAGGCCTATATGACTTTGAATAGAGGTGGGCGTTCCTTACCTACAAAGGTTCGCGAAACTTTATTGGTGAATTTGTTCGGACCGGCCAATTCCCGGAATTTGGTTCGGAGATTCAGATTCGGACCGGTATAAAAGAAAAGATTCCGACGTTCCGGGTCCCAAACGTCTTTTTTTGCGAATCCGAACCTCCGAATCCCCAGAAAAACTCTAATAAATCAATGACGACCAAACATTGGTTTTCAATTAACCTTGCCGCGGCATACAGATGTGGGGACGCCTATGTTTCTGTAGCAAATAGAGGCGCTTAATATGGCCATTAGCATTGTGCTTTACTTTATCACTTCTCTCTACTTCTATTTCAGTATGGTCTAGTAAGGCGCGCGGTGTTCACCCGTTCCTCATCGTAACGCGTTCAGTGAAACTGATAGACGGCGCATCGATTTGATAGAAACAGTTGCAGCAAACGCGGGAGACGGAAAGATGAGACCTGTCCATTTTTTCAACGCGTCGAGTAATTCAAGATCAGTAAACAGGAGTTATAATGCTTAATTATTTATCCTCTATAGCGGTTTCAAATCCCGAACCAGTTAACAATTTATTTTACCGTCTATCAGAATCGTTGTATTCCTTTTTAACGCAAGATCTAGTGGAGCTGCAAATGTTACAAGAACACTTACACCATCTTTGATTTGACGACAAAGCGCATTGCTGCGTGCTGGTATAACTTTTATCGATTTATCAAGCTATAGATATTTGGAAAATAGGCAGTTCATATCAAATTCAGGCTAAAAAATCATACTATACGAAAGTGACTTCAGACCGACGCAAAATATAAGCAGAAATTTAATGAAACGAAATCATAACAGAACGCGCGGCGTCATTCATTTGAATGAATGTTGCTTCTAAGCGTGGACAGCGACAGCAAAAGTTGACAAACATAGGTATCGTGTTTATTTCCGGGATTGAACGCGTTACGATGAGGGATGTGTGAACACGGCCTTATTGAGTGTGTGTCTCAAATGACCACTGCTTGAAATGTATTCGATATGCAAGCTTGTGTGACTGTGTATAGTAATGTGAACCAATGACTAGTAGTAGCTACTGTCTGGGCTACCCTTCTGGTTTTTGCCTTGTACTATGATACCTAGGCTATTATAATAATGTTACTCATCAATATTGTCTCCTAGTTAACATTCATTTAATGTTCAACAAATCTTAATTCATGCTAGAATAAAAACAATGACAGTTTTGGAATCCTTGCAACATTCTTAACGAAACTATAGAGCTGGATTCTACATTTTGCCCTCATAATATTCTTTTTTTATCACAGCTGCATTCTCCCTTTTCTATTTCATTACGATCGCTAACTAAAATATGGGGGGGGGGGAACAATTGAGATGCGGTTTAGAGCTTCAATAAACATTATTATAAGGGAGAAAAGGGACAATCCGGCTATATAGATTTGTTAACAATGTGCCAAGGATTCCAAAACTGTCATTGTTTTTGTTCTAGCAGGAAAACTCATTGAGTTCTACTCGTGTGAAATTTACAAAATATACATGTAAATTTATATATGAACCCATTATCTACAAAACTAAGGCCTAAATCAAAAACAATTTATAGGAATAAAATGTTGCTTTTTCTAAAATACATATCTTGAGCAAGTTTCAGAACAATCAGTCCACAATTGATACCTTTCGGCCCCCCATGCCCCCCCTCGAAAATGTACCATTTGCGAAAGTTCTATCCGACTTTTTTGAATGTCCTCATCATATGGAATAGAAAAATACATGGTAGAGCCGTGAAAGAGAAATGTACACAGACATCCCTTAGAGCCTGGACTAATAACTTAGCTAGGTATGTCCATGGCTGAACTACGTAACCATAGGTGTGTTCATCCTGTCTTATGGGGAGCAACGACCCCACGGGGGCTCTGTAAGTTACTTTCAACTTTGCAAGGCATTTGGGTGGTCTTTTTTTCGTATCCACTTTGCTTCTTTCCGCTTTCCTTCTACTGATGTTACTCTCCTCTGATTTTCCTCTTCTGTCCCAATTTGATGTTCCAAAGCGAGTTGAACCTGTGTGGGAACACCCTCGTGCATAAAGGTTCCACGTTTCTATCGACATACTATACGTCCCTTCTTCCATTGTGAGATCGCCTTTGTAGTGCAAACGGAAGCTTAAACTATTCAAAATAATAATGACAAAAATGAATAATTGATGACGGCTATGACCAATCAATTTGGGAATGCTGACAAAAGCCTTCCTGAAGTGCCGTATAGTTTGCTGTACTTCTGAAAGACTGGGAAGTATTAATTATTATCAATTTTTTATCTACTATTTGTAACTTTAATTTTTGTCTACTCCAACAGCTATACTCTTTGAATTAGTAGTTTAAATTAATTTCTATGTCTTAAGTTGTCAAGTTCACGAAAAGTACGCTGCAGTTAATCGTTCAGCTCGTTGAATTAGAATCTCCATTTTCATTTCTTTACAAATCAGCATGCCAGTTCTTATGTGCAATGATACTTCTATGGAAAATCTATGGAGAAGTGAGAACACGCATATCAGTATTTTATTGTCAGCAATGCAAGTATAAATTTCAAGCGGTAATCTCCTGCACAGAAGGCTCTGAACAACTTTTCAACATAAACTTTCTACCACTGTTACTAACTATTCTTGTTGAAACTCTCCTATTATCAAACGTTTCTACAGCTATTCCACTCGCAGAATAGTTTGGATCTGGAATTATTGTTGACGGGAATCTCCTTGAGTACACATCGGTCAGCCGAAGAGTTAGGTTTGTTAGCAGGGTTGTCAAAGTAGTTTTACCAAGCCCTGGCAAAACTCCCTGGCCAACCCTGTTCGTTAGGCTTGCTGCCCATTCTAATCTACAAGGAGTAAGGATCCCCAAGGAAGCCCCATCCCCAAGAAAATCTTAGGTCGCCACAGCAGTTAAAATAGTGACTCCGCTTCTTGGGCGACTAAAGATTTTGTTACGGTTAAGTTATCTTAACCTCCGTTACTTCCTCCACGTCTTTCTTTCGTATCGACTGTGCTGCTTTCAATTATCATACTGCTGTTTTTAAACCGCATTCCCAACTCTTCCTCAGCTTCTCTGCTAGTTTCCCATATTGGACACTTTCACATTAGCACCCTACATGTCCCTTCTTTCTTCTCAAAGCTTACACGCAATGTTACAGTTACGGAGACTCACAATAACAAGGCAACGCCACAGTTACTGATCTCTTTTATGTTGCAAGCAGCTCTATGTATTTCTTTCCTTGTCCACTTTCCTTCTCAAAAGTTTGCTCTTACGAGGAAACTGTTTTGGGGACAATGGGCCGTACTCGTGTGTCCGCGCGACGTCACTCTTGTCCGTTCGGGTTTCAATCCCTCGTGAACCTACATTATCATGGAGCGTGGTGTGCTATGCTGCGGGCTGCGTGTGTGTGTGTAATTGCTGTAGTTCCTATTCGCCATTCTTGCACCGATATTATTTGTTCTGTTCTACACTGCCAGTGGTGGTTAAATCAGGAGAATACTACCACTCCTCTCCACTGCTAAATGTGGAGTCAACAGATAGAATTCTTTTGCCCTTCGATTTTAACTTTGTTGCTCTGAAGCGCTGCAATTTCTCCGTGTCCAGCGCCCTGGTTTGACGTTGCCATGGTTGCTCCTCGTCTTTCATTCAATAACGAGCACATTAACATTACAGAGCATTAAAAATCTTTCTGCTGTCAATGTAAAAATATGAATTGCTATCTTCTTCAAGTACTAGGCTGAAAACTAATAACTAAACTGCTGTACAACTTTCTAGTGACGGAGTTTATACTAAAAACTGAAAAAAAAAATTCAAAATTCCTTCCAGAAAAACGTGAAACGAATTTCTCACGGCGAGCAGATTGCTCAGTCAAGCTTGTAATTCGATGTCGAAATCATTTTTGACGACCAAATATGTCGCAAATAAAAATCTAAGAGCCTCTGCAGCTGCGTCTCTTGCCTCCATTTTTGCCAATAACTGCGACATGGAAGCGATATTGCGCCGTAAGTGCGGCGCTGGCGAGTCACTGGAGGCATCCTGCTGACGTCACGTCTGTGGGCCACTGCACTGGATGGAGCAAAGAAGGATTATTATTTGATCTCTAAATCCATTGAGAAAATTACTGTCCAATAACCAGCACGGTTTCGCGTGCACTAAGAGGATATACCGGTCATGGCGTGCACGTATGGGACGAACACTGCAGTTCTGGTGCCGCTCCAGCACATGCCATTGATAGCCGTTGGGTAACGTACGAACGTCTCCTGGATCTCAACCAAAAAGCGTGTAACTATCAAGCTCAACAAATGCTGACCTTATTAATACCAAACTGTGCTGCCTCGCTGTAAAGAATAACTTTACTACAGCAACACGACAGGACAAGCATCTGTGAAACAAACCAACACCGCCGAGTTAGAAGAGAAGAATAATTAAACACCGCATTGCAATAAGCCTCTGAAATTGCTTCCGTGAAACCCAAAACCTTTATAAAAAAGCTGTGGAAAAAAGTTTCGGATGATCTGATGGTTGGAAGCTCAGCAGCAGCAGCAGCAGCTCGCATCCATCAGTAAAGAGAAACTTTCCTCGGCCCCAAAGCTGTCCGATTTTTCCCCAGACAATTTGCGTATTCTGAGGCGCTGGCGGCGCAGCTGCGGAATAATTCAGGCGATCTTCCTGTGAGTGGCGACGGCGCTCGTCCGACCGCGCCTTCCAAATTCCTCATGTTGCAGGGAATTTGTTTTTTCTCGGCGACATCACTAAGCCATTAGCACTATATCACCAACATATCGCCAAGGCATCACCAACATACCGCCAAGGCATCACCAACATACCACCAAGGGATCACCAACATACCACCAAGGCATCACCATATGGGATCACCTAGGTAGATAGTGGTGATACCTTTGACCAAACAAAATCAGAAGAACTATCAATGGACCCGATACATGAACAAAATAAAGAGAAAATACACGATATATACTCATTAATCGAATACATTTTCGTTAATTGAACAAAAAATATGGGAAAAACCTTAAAATTGAGACTCTACATTCGAAAATCTTTTCAAATTCGCACGGAAATACAAAGGGAATATATAAATACGGGTGTAACCCTCATGAATTTTCCGTTTATCCCGAGTTTTTTTCTCTTTTATGCCGCTGCCACACTATGCACTCACATTTATAACCTCCGAGCTCACAACTTGATGCGAGGATGTGCAGCTTGTGTAGCTCAAGTGGTATTCAAGCTACGGTATCTTTGCTACCAATTTTTAATATGTAACCTCTCAGGGGGCATTGCATGGGCCATAGGGTTGGGTTATTTAGGTTCGCCGATCCTATGTTATGGGGAGTACCGCCCCAGGGGGATTGTATACGTCACTTGAGCAATCAACTAGGCCTTCGGGACGTCTGTCTTTGCATGCCCACTTTACTTCTTCCCATCTTCATACTCTTACTGATGATGCTTTGTTCTGTTCTTCCTCTTCTTTCCCGACTTGCTGTTCCCATGCGCGTTGACTCGTGCGTGGGTTCCACGTTTGTCTAGGAATTTTTGATGTTCCCTCTTTCTTTCCGTCCTTGGATCACGGTGTACTCTGTGGGTAGGGAGGCTTTAACTAGGAATATAATGATTTACCTATGCATTGAAACGACTCGCGAACTGTACGTCCTCGCATAAAATTGTGCGTGCGATTGCATGTGGGGCACCAGTATTAGGATCGTCATTGTCATCATCATTGTCGAAGACGGGGCGCTTTGAGCTATTATTATAATAACTGCATGCGCTTTAATTCGCACGTTCTGTAACTCATCCAGGCGGTATATGGGGGTCAATGCTGCTCAGTATCAGCGGTTGTTCATCTTTCACTGTGGTCGACTACAACACGAGCGAGATGGCTGGGAGGGACTGGATTTTTTTCTCCAGCAGACATAGGATAGGCCATATGGTTAATTACTTAGGCTTACCCATCCTATATTATGAGGAACAGTACCCCAGTAGGAACTTTCAGGTTACCTTAGCCATAGCTAGGCCTTCGGAACGTCTTACCTGCGTACCCATTTCGCTTCCTTCAACTTTCATACTCAGACTGACGATGCTTTATTCTGTTCTTGCTCTTCTTTCCCAACTTTCTGTTCTCATGCTCGTTGATCCTGGACGAGAAGACCCTCGTGCATGGGGTCCACGCTCCTATCGGTATACTGTGTGTCCCTCCTTTCTCACTCTGTGGGATCGCCTCTGCAGTGGAAATAGACTTCAGCTACTCCATATCTGAATTTTTGTCCTTTAATTTCAGATCATTAGTTTTCTTTCCCATCATTGATTCTTGGTCGTCTTAAGGCGCATGTTTCACTTTCCATGCCTCACTTGTACTTCCGTGTCTCACTTGTACTTCCGTGTCTCACTTGTACTTCCATGTCTCACTTATACTTCCATGTCTCACTTGTACTTCCATGTCTCACTTGTACTTCCATGTCTCACTTGTACTTCCATGTCTCACTTGTACTTCCATGTCTCACTTATACTTCCATGTCTCACTTATACTTCCATGTCTCACTTATACTTCCATGTCTCACTTATACTTTCATGTCTCACTTATACTTTCATGTCTCATTTATACTTTCATGTCTCATTTATACTTCCTTGTCTCACCTATACTTCCTTGTCTCACTTATACTTCCTTGTCTCACTTATACTTCCTTGTCTCACTTATACTTCCTTGTCTCACTTATACTTCCTTGTCTCACTTATACTTCCTTGTCTCACTTATA
>LQNS02278089.1:8292297-8314725 GCA_001587735.2 Parhyale hawaiensis | reverse complement strand
TATACTTCCTTGTCTCACTTATACTTCCTTGTCTCACTTATACTTCCTTGTCTCACTTATACTTCCTTGTCTCACTTATACTTCCTTGTCTCACTTATACTTCCTTGTCTCACTTATCCTTCCTTGTCTCACTTATCCTTCCTTGTCTCACTTATACTTCCTTGTCTCACTTATACTTCCTTGTCTCACTTATACTTCCTTGTCTCACTTATACTTCCGTGTCTCACTTTTATTTCCAATTGCGGCCGTTGTCTGTGCCAAGGTTGAGTGGCTTTGGGAAATAGTGTTCCGCGCCTTGCTTTTTACCCTCGTTACTTTTCACTCACTTTGAATAATAACAAAAATAGTAATATATATATAATAATATCAATAATAATAATGGTTAACTGTGCTCTTATAGGCACGAATCGTTTTTCACGGCGCTTGTTGCTCGTTCGCAATTATAAAATAAAAATTTAAAATAACATTCTCTTATAGGTCGTGTTTTGAACTGTAGTGCTTTCATTTCTGAAGACGTCCAGTAAAAATCAGATGAAAATCCAGTAGGCCCGCCATTTATCGCGCAGCTATAAAAGTTCTCTCATAACATGTCCACAAGTTTTATAAGCTCCAGCTGAACTGGCGAGTCCTTGAACTTTACTTTGTGAGGATTCTTTCTTGCGGAGCTGCTCCGCTGGGGAACGTCAGAGCTAGGTTACCTTACCTTAGCCTTGAACGACAGCTTTGTTTTCAGGCCAAACTTAACCATAGAGCAGCACTAGCATCACCTAAGTCGAAATGACAGCTCAAATCGCATCGACCGCACGGCGCACACTCTAACTAGGAAGCCCACATACACGGGTGTGTGCTGCATATAGAAGCCCGCTAGGGCCCACAGAAGTGTACGGCTGCAGTCGACCACAGACTGTCGGAGCTATGTCGTCATAGACGGAAGGCTCATACACAACTGCACCCCAAACTGTAATTTCATTACCTACCTCTCTACAGTAACAAACTGGATTGTAGACTCTGCATTACCGAGCATCAAGGCGGCGACCCCAGGGGGCTCGTGTAGGTTACCTTTAGCCAGTATCTAGGCCTTCGGGACTTCTGTCTTTCGTGCCCACTTTACTTCCTTCCCGATTTCATATTCTTACTTGCTCATGCTTTATTCTGATGTTCCTCTTCTTTCCCAACTTGCTGTTCCCATACGCGTTAACTCGTGCATTGGTTCCACGTTTCTCTTGGCATTCTTTATGTCCCTTCTTTCTTCCTCTCTTTGGATCACAGTGTACTCTGCGGTAGGGAAGCTTAACCTAGAACCTGGATTGCGAACTCAACGTCCAGCCTAGCAAGCACGAGCCAGGCAGCAGCCGTAACCCCTGCGCTACCGATGTTATGTAGTAACTGATGCGTTACTGCGCACTTACTGTGTCTCGGGTCCCAAACATCGCCACAAGGTTAATTGCTTTTTTTCTTCTTCCTTTTCGTACTGACGGTCTTTGTTTGCTTTTTTGTTTCTTGTTTTTTGTAAGGGGGCAATGCTGTGCGCCGGTATCTATTCAGCTCGAAGTCTTTGTTCCTCTATAACATATTATACGTCTCTTTAGCCAAAATTCAAGCATTTATAAGGCGACATCCCACCTTATAATTGTGTCAAGTAATACAACTACTTCTTACTTAACTGATCCAGGTAATGCAGACATCTGACTGTGTAGTAGTTAATACCAGTATTTTTATTTCTTTTCAGAGCATGTTTGAAAAAGCCTCTTCCGAAACTCGAGTGCGTTAGCAAAAATGAGAAGAAAATCAAGCAGGGCGCGTGTTTGCACCCGTCGATATCATCAGACCTCCAATAACATGTCCACGAGTTTTCTAAACGGAATGTTATCAGGTAAGTCTTTGAAGTCTGCTTTGCTGCGTCTCTTATCGTTGTCTGTAAACCGAGCGGTCTATCATCAAGGCCGCGTAACACTGAGACGAGATCGGGACATCTCGATGGTTGATGGACGTAGATGGCCCCTGGTCGTCTGACAAGCCACCATCAAATGGGCGCTTGATGCCCAATGCAGCTTCGATAATAACTGCACTGCAGACCGGGAGAGGCAAGTAACGACTTGTCCAGAGCACCATAGTTACGTGACTTTGCCTCCATGTCTTCTGTTATTGAATTATTGTAAAGAGAGCTCACGTTCTTGGAATAGAGAAATGTTATCTCGGCCTAAACTTCCTCATTAGCTTCTGTGCGTATCCTTGCTAAGCTGACTATCCTCCTTTTCTGGTGCTCCTGCTTGTTGTCAATTGCATTTATTTTTCTTTCTTCACGCATTATTCCCTAGAGCTGTTGATCTTCTGTTGCGGCTGTCTGTGCTTCTTCACGTAAGTACAAATCTATTGTATTTTCTTTTACCATGTTGTTAACTGTCTACGACAGTTTAACCCTATTCATTTCAGAATGTATTCTTTTTGCTATAAAGGATCTTTGTCCTAGTATATTACTACGGGAGAAAAGCCTCTAGTGATAGAGCTGTATTTTAGCGTGGTACAGCCAGAACTTAGCGCTCATGTCATGTATACTGACCAGCCGCCTCAGCCCAACTGTCATATTCTGTAGCTTTCATTTTCTGTGATTTAATTTTTATGTGTTTGTGTGATTAATATATAATACTTGTGTTTCATATATGAATTTATTTTTTACAGTAAATTGCTACATATCAGTTCCACTTGTTACTTTGTTTCATGCGAATTTCAGTTAACGATGTGCAGCATTTGAGTCTAGGTATGTTGTATTAGCTACATAAGGTCATCGCGTTGCTCGCATCACATGTTCTTGCCACATATAATGCGTATCCTAGATCCCTACCACATACTGTCTGCATTATGTGGCCTTGCCAAAACTAATGTCCACCGTACGTCCTTGCCACATAAAATGGCCACATGGCATGTGGCGTGATGCCGTGGCATGTTAGGCTAATGCAGCAGCAGCCAACACGCACCTCAGTAATTGAGGCCTCGCCTATCGACCGACCGACAGCCACCGTCGCTGCTGAAGACGCCAACTCTACAAGAAATTATTAGTTTGACCTCGACCTGCTGTTGGCTCCCTGACAAAGTTCTGGGCCGCCCAATACACTAAAGTCGTAAACTAACTTCCGCAGCGGCCAAAGAATTTGTTAGGGTATAGTGCGCCAGTCGGTTCGTGGTGCAGAAGTTCGACCTTTCCGATAGATTCACCACAAAGCTAATGGCAGAGCCCATCCATCGGTGATAACCGGTATGAAGAGTAACCCATCATTGGGAATTAAACCACCGCATTGACATACCCAATCCCAGTCTTGTTCTACCCGCGATAACTTAGAAGCCTTGGACTAATTTTGCACGGTCTATACAGGCCGTTATCAAGAAAAATGCCGCTAATTTAACCCTAAATCTAGGGCATAAAGCTTCAGGTTCCCGTAAAACTAGATTCCGTCACACAATCAGAGACAGCTGCACCACCACCACCACCACCGCCGCGCGTGCCATCATGAGAGACAATTGCGGAAACACACACACACACACCCTGTTTCCAATACAGCCACACTTCTGATAGCGCAACTATGAGCTGTAAAGAACACTGATTTGAGATGTTAGAACGCTGTGCACTTGAGAGCTAACTATTTTTCTCAAGTTGCATTACATATGCAACGTTCCAAACAAGTGTTACCGCTCTGAGCAAGGTAGAAGTCAATGATGAGGAGGGAGCAAGTAAAAGTCGGTTTCTTAAAGGATTAACACTGTTTCTTGCTACCATTTCGGAAATACGCTGGTCCTTCAATGGTTAAGCATCCCAGGGGACATGGGATGGTCCACACGGTATTGTCTACCCTATGTTATGAGGAGCAGCGACTCTTGGAGTAAGGATATGTTACATAAGCCACAGCTATGTTACCGTGTGTCCACTTTTTTTCCTTTTATTTTTGCGCGTCTACCACTAACGAGTTTCTCGGTTCTTCCTCGTCTTACCTGATTATCTGTTCCCATGCACGGTGATCCCAAGTTGGAATACTCGCGTACATGGATGGGTTGAACAGTTCTGTTGGCCACACGAAATGGCTCTTCCTTTTCTTCTCTTCGAACAGCTAATTTGTACTGGATCAGCGAGGCTTGAATGCGTATAACAATAAGTCAGAGATGAAAAATAAAGGAGACTTCGTTCCGGAAACCTGCTTAATCTTTGTCAGTTCCGGAAACCGGCTAAACTTCTGTCAGTTCCTGAAACCTGCTTTACCTCTGTCAGATCCTGAAACCTGCTAAACCTCTGTAAGTTCCTGAAACCTGCTTTACCTCTGTCAGTTCCTGAAACCTGCTAAACCTCTTGTCAGTTCCTGAAACCTGCTAAACCTCTTGTCAGTTCCTGAAACCTGCTAAACCTCTGTCAGTTCCTGAAACCTGCTAAACTTCTGTCAGTTCCTGAAACCTGCTTTACCTCTGTCAGTTCCTGAAACCTGCTAAACCTCTGTCAGTTCCTGAAACCTGNGTTCCTGAAACCTGCTAAACCTTTGTCAGTTCCTGAAACCTGCTAAACCTTTGTCAGTTCCTGAAACCTGCTAAACCTTTGTCAGTTCCTGAAACCTGCTAAACCTTTGTAAGTTCCGGAAACTTGCTAAACCTTTGTAAGTTCCTGAAACCTGCTAAACCTTTGTCAGTTCCTGAAACCTGCTAAACCTTTGTCAGTTCCTGAAACCTGCTAAACCTTTGTCAGTTCCTGAAACCTGCTAAACCTTTGCCAGTTCCTGAAACCTGCTAGGCTTTTGCCAGTTCCTGAAACCTGCTAAGCCTTTGCCAGTTCGAGTTACAAGCACTAGCGGAATCAGCAGAACACTTGTGTCCTCAGCTGTGTTGCGGAACAAAGGCGCAGCCAAACAAGTGCCCATTCCGCATTCAGGTTGTCGGAAATTCTGTTTTTGCTGCGGGAAAAAAGATGTTTTTATCGGGTCAATCTTTTTCTTTCCAGTGATTGATCCTGCGTGTTTTCTCTTGCCTCTTCCTTCTATATTTTTCCTTTACTTCCAATTTTAGGAGCTGACTGGCATGGAGACAAGAATTTATTACTATATTTTTAGCCATATACCCTTTTTCCCATGCGGCTTTGAGACTTCAAATAACGATAAACTTGTCGGATCCAAGAAAGTTCACAGGCCAGAAGTTGCAAGCGTCACCGATGACACACTTCATATTTTAACTACAATATGGGAACATCATTCCAAGTCACACAACGCAACTGAATTTATCGAATGTAAGGAGTAGGAGATTGCGACCGATAACGTCTGCCTAAAGCAAACCATCTCGTCGAAAATTCGCCCACTGTATTCCGCGCTTCTTAGTTCTGAACACTGCAGTTTTATCGGGCTTGCCCCACCAACTTCGCGTTCGATTGGCCGTTGAAACTAGGCCTTCGAGGCTTGTTTTGTCTGGAACTTCAGACAGGAGCGTTGGCTTTGCTACTTTGAATCGCGTTGCAAAAGTTGGACACAACCTGATTTCATTATTAATTTATTAGTAAGATAATTAAGATGATAATAATTACCCTCGCCAAGGTGGTTATGTCTTCGTCGAGTTTATCTCTCCGTCGTTCTGTTATTCTGTCCGTCACTGAGATGACATAAAGAGTTATGGACGGATTTTAACGAAATTTACTAGGATTGTGAAGGAACAGGTTATTAACTTTCGGTGGAGATCCGCCCATTTGTTTGTTTGTCTCATTTTTCTTGCCGTCATAACTCAAAATGTTACTGACGGATTTTTTTTAATTTATTGGAGTTGTTAGGTATTTATGAAAATTGAATGGCCAAATTTTTGTGATTTGTTTCTTCATTCGTGTGTGTGCGCATGTTTAATTTTATGCTTGCTTTTGGCTTGTTATGTGCGGATCGTCATGAAATTTATACGAGTGCTTAGTAATGTTAAAAGATATAAATATATAATTAAATTTTGGTGATGATCGGTTTGTGCGTTTGACTGATGTTTGTCAGAATGTTTGCAGCAACATTACTCAAAAAAGTAAGAATGGATCTTCAAGAAAGTTACTCAAGCTATTAATACTATTTTATATGACACAAATGAATAGATTTGGTCTTGGTACAAATAAAATCACGATTCAAGAATCAATTTAAATTTTACGTTACCGTTGCCTTGCTTGGCGGAGGTATGCGCTCTCAGGTGCTCTAGTTCCTAATGGAAACCAACGTTTTACTGTGGACTTCAGCAAGGTCTCAAAAACAGCTGCCCAGACCCGGGATCGAACCGGGGACCTTTAGATCTTCAGTCTAACGCTCTCCCAACTGAGCTATCTAGGCAGTTAGAACTTGATTGCTGTTATTACTCAAGTCCACTCTCAGGCGGGCCCATGTTTGCTCTCCTCACTCAGAAACATATTACATATTAGCCCGATGTCATGTTCATTTCCGCAGCCGGCGCTTGCCCTCCTTGTTCTCCTTTGTACCTGCTTTGCTCATATTTATTCCCTCTCTATCATTCCCTCTCGCATTCTTCGTTCATCCCTTCTCTCATCGCTTCTCGCATCCCTTCTCGCATCCCTTCTCGCATCCCTACTCGCATCCCTACTCGCATCCCTACTCGCATCCCTACTCGCATCCCTACTTGCATCCATACTTGAATCCCTACTCGCATCCCTACTCGCATCCCTACTCGCATCCCTACTCGCATCCCTACTCGCATCCCTACTCGCATCCCTACTCGCATCCCTTCTCGCATCCCTTCTCGCATCCCTTCTTTTTCTTCTCCCCTCATCTTTTTCCTCTCCCCATTTTCCTCTCCTCCTTTTCCTCTCTTCCTTTTCCTCTCCTCCTTTTCCTCTCCTCCTTTTCCTCTCCTCCTTTTCCTCTCCTCCTTTTCCTCTCCTCCTTTTCCTCTCCTCCTTTTCCTCTCCTCCTTTTCCTCTCCTCCTTTTTCTCTCCTCCTTTTTCTCTCCTCCTTTTTCTCTCCTTCTTTTTCTCTCCTCCTTTTTTCTCTCCTCCTTTTTTCTCTCCTCCTTTTTTCTCTCCTCCTTTTTCTCTCCTCCCTTTCCTCTCCTCCCTTTCCTCTCCTCCCTTTCCTCTCCTCCCTTTCCTCTCCTCCCTTTCCTCTCCTCCCTTTCCTCTCCTCCCTTTCCTCTCCTCCCTTTCCTCTCCTCCTTTTTCCTCTCCTCCTTTTTCCTCTCCTCCTTTTCCTCTCCTCCTTTTCCTCTACTCCTTTTTCCTCTACTCCTTTTTCCTCTACTCCTTTTTCCTCTACTCCTTTTTCCTCTACTCCTTTTTCCTCTACTCCTTTTCCTCTCCTCCTTTTCCTCTCCTAATTTTCCTCTCCTCCTTTTCCTCTACTCCTTTTCCTCTACTCCTTTTTCCTCTACTCCTTTTTCCTCTACTCCTTTTTCCTCTACTCCTTTTTCCTCTACTCCTTTTTCCTCTACTCCTTTTTCCTCTACTCCTTTTTCCTCTACTCCTTTTTCCTCTACTCTTTTTCCTCTCTCTTTCTTTTGCGCTTTCTCTTGCTCTTTCATCCTCTGCCTTTCTCCTGTTTTCCCATCTTTTCTAACATTTCCTCTATTTTCTTCGTTTCTTCTTCTTTTTCTCCCCTCGTTCTTCTTTCCATTACTTCTCCATTTTATTTCCGTTTTTCTTCGCCTGTCTGTGTTTCATTTCCTCTGTCGCATTCCGTTTCTCATTCTTCCATCATGTCTCACAGTATCCCTTTGCCTGTCATAATGCTATCTTCCAAATAAACAAGCTTGCTTCCTGCACAAAGAATTGAAAATGACTCTCAGTTTTCCACAGCCTGCCGTCTCAATGCTGAAGCTTTATGAAAGGCGCTGAAGAAACACGCAACTAAGCCTATTATGGCCAACTATTGAAAGCAAAGCTTTCAGTCGGAGTCCTATCAGCTGCTCTTATTGTCTTATGAAACCCACCAACAACTGGCTATTTTGGGGAGAGTTCTCAGTGGTCGCTATTGAGGTAATGAGGGCGCTTCTTGTTTACCGCTCTTGGATAAAACTGATTTGTTTGTTCCTTCGTTTTGAGAGACTAGCGTCTTGTGAAAAGCGTTATAAAGCTCTCGTAATAGCGTTAGGAAACATATCTAAAACAAATAAAGTGCAGTCGTGTTGTGTTCTGGCGATAACCTCTTTTTTTTAAAGAAAGAATCAAAACCATACTAACAATACATTTCACGTTTCTCATTAAATACTAATTAACTACTGTTATACTGAGCATAGGCTGTACTTTGCCTTAACGCCCCCTTCTTACAAACAAGTCCTGCGAAAATTCATTTAGTTTCAAAATAGGTTTCCATTTACCACAGAAGCCTAAAATTAAGCTTGTTCATTGGTCGCTGATAATGCGGAGTCGCTGTACCAGGGTTACTTTAGCCTTAGCCTTCGAAACTGCTTTCTTGCTCGTGTACTTTGCATCGAGCCAATTTGTGGGCCTACCAATGTTTTTTTTCTGCCCTTCTTTTCGTGCTTAATGTGGCCGCGGTCACCCCTGAAGGCCCATAGGGCAGTGCATTAGCCATAGGGTTGGGCGAGTAGGGTTTACTAATCCTGTGTTACGGGGCGCTGCAGCCTCGGAAGGGACCCATATAATACGTTATATTTATATGGGCATGTGGGACCATGCCAATCGTGCCCCTTTTTTCAAGTTTTCATACCTACTCCTACAGATGGCGCTCTGTTCTGCTCTTCACAAACTCTCATTATTTTCAATTCCCATAAGCTCCCCTGAGGGGGCATAGGCTTGGCGATAGGGTTAGGTTAGTTAGGTTAGCCTATCTTACGTTATGGAGAGCAGCAGCTGCAGGGGTTTTGTGTAGGTTACTTTACCCATTAACTAAACCTTCGGGACGTCTGTCTTTCGTGTCCACTTTTCTTCCTTCCGCATCCAAAGTCCCACTGATGCTACTTTCTCCTCTTCTTCTTTTTCGACTTTTAGTTCTCATGAGCGTCTCTTGAGGGGGACCACCCTCGTGCAGGGGTTCCACGTTTCTATCGGAGTTCTATGTGTCCCTCTTTCTTCCTCTGTGAGGTCGCCTTTGTTATGAAAACACAGGCGTGAACTTCTCAATATCGGTAATAATAATAATAATAATTTTGTCCGATTGGTATGCGTGTGGAAACACCTTAGCGCATGAGTTCCGCGTTTTTCTAGTTATAATACATGTTCCTTCCTTTTCTTCTCATGAAACACTATTGGGACGCAGAAATAACGTATGCACTACTCAATTAGCAGCAGGTTTCTTCAATTATCCATTCGGGACCGAAATCCTGTTTAGATCATCGCCGAATGCTTTGTCAGATTATCAAAGTTTGAAGAACGAGGTCTCAATCAGATGTTACTCTGAGTTTATTTTTTGAATTCGGAGAAAGCATTTTCGGCTTGTAAATCCATTTTCGGATTGTTTTTACGTATCAGAAATTAGACACCAGCAATATCTCATCCAATTTTGCGGTAAAACTAGAAATAAAATAAGAGGGCAAATGTAGATGAAGTGCACTCCCATTCAATCTCCGGAGGATAAATTGCAATAAATCAAACTTGCTATCTTAACACTCGGAAGCAGGCGAGCTTAAATGAGTCGATGGGAAGGTGCAGGCAGGACCGGCACACGATATAAGCTGTGGTGATCCTGCTGACAGAGAAGCTTAATGGAACTTCTTTTGTAATTGTGCGATGAGACTCCGCGCTGGAGCCTGCAGATTGTGCTGGGACTGAGCCGCTTAGTTGGACGGCAGCTGGTAGTACAAGGACGTCTCTGGACGAAGCCAGCTCTGGGTCACACGTGTTCATATCTGCAGGGACGCCTCAGGACGAAGACTGCTCTGGGTCACATGTGTTCATATCTGCAGGGATGCCTCAGAGCCAGATGCACACAACTGCTACTAGACCCGTGTGCTGGTCAGCTGTAAATCATGGAGTAATAACGAAGTGTCACCGGCAGTGTCCAACAGCAGCCTATTTCCAATTCGCCCCACAACCCGAGCATCACTAGTCCCTGCTGGAAGTTTGCTTCCTCGGTATGCTTGCCTCTTTTATATATATATATATATAAATATATTTTTTCGTGGTGCACGGGGCGGATGTCCTACTAGCGTTTCTCTTTGGATCTGTTCTGCCTAGGGATTTAAATAGCCCTCTCAAATCATTGGAGGAACCTGCCCCACTCGGATAAGCTGTCTTAGTGGCATGACGCCGTTGCCTGGGGGACTAACCATTCGCATTTATTACATACACCCCAGCAATGATAAGGCCCTTGCTGCCACTAAGATGAGGTAAATCCACAGAGCTGGCTCGGTTGACAGCTTTGGGGGCTCTTCGTATATTTTTGTATAGGAAAATCCTTAATATTTTATTAGTAATACACAATAACAACCAAACCCAAGTACTGTGTCACTCCTGTATTTAATTATCCATTTTTCTTGACATAGTCTACCTGCTTCAGTTTGGAAGGGGCGCTTTAGAGTTGATCTCAACTGCCTTCCTACTCCAATATTGTCTTAATATCAAACTTTCACGCCCGGGCCGCTACGGACAGTAGTTCTACCCCAAATGAAGCATTTGGCAACACCGGGAAGCCCGAAACGCTGCAAAAGAAAATCCAACAAAAAGCCATTTGCAGCTGACTTACACACTTGCAAGCCAACACTACTGAAAGCCGATGCCGCAATGAATTCCAAACCCCAACAGACCAGGGCACGAAGCACCAACTGAACTGCTCCAATATAACTCTATTCCCTGCTACAAACATTCCTAGACGTTAGGAATACTGTTATTCGTACGAAAATTAATATCTGATTTGGGCACTTGACGTGACGTAAAATGAAACATTTGTCAAGGTAACTTTTCTATCAATAGCCTCTTACTGAGAGCGGCTATGCATATTCTTTCGAACTGTCGCCTTAGTTAAGGCAACATTAGCTTGTGAACTAAACAAAAAATATCCCTATACGACATGCCTCTTAGAGTAACTTTGAAGAATAAGTAAATCTCCAGAACTTCATATTTCATTCACAATATATCTTAACTCGAGTCAGACCAATTTAAGCGTGATGGAAATCCCTTACGTGGAAGTTCAGCCCAAGAGTAGTTTAGTTATCGACACGAATGTTAGATCTTGCAGACTTGCATTGACAAGCTGTATTATAAGTCAAAGTTGAGAAATAGCTTTGAACTGGATGCTGCTACAATGTCGGAATCAAGAATGTAGTCAACGAGGTTGGGGTTAGGAACGGCTGGCAGTTGACCCCTAAGGCAGGTACGAATGCGTGTTCGCAACAATGGAAGAGGTCGTGAAGCTCCTGGAGACAGGGCAGGGGACCGCCCCCCTGCGTGCTGCCATTGTGCTGTGGTGAGGAAGTGCAGGCATTAGAGCTCTGCATTAGTAGCGCTTTCTGGAATGGGAATGGCGTCTGGAACGTGACGTCAGTGAATGAGACTGGTTTCATGAACGTGACACTAGAGAATAAGGGTGTTTTTTTTCTACGACAGTGTAGAATGGGCATGGTTTCTGGAACATTCCTTTTTATATTGGGAATCGGATATCTAACTTGACTTTGTAGAATGAGGATCATTTCAGAAAGTAAGATTGCCAGTAATAATATGACGATCATATTTTTCGCGCTTGATGTGCTCTAGCAGCATCCAGTCAGAATACAGCTGCGCTGCATACAGCTACGCTGCATACAGCTACGGGTTCAATGACCTTCCCCAGCAACGGGGAGGTTCGGGGGGGGGGGTCGCAGATATTGTCGTATAGAGTCTTCCGCCACTGGCGCCATAGCTCTAGACATCTGTGATCTACTACAGCTGTATACTCCTCTGGGGCCTGTTGGTCTATATCTGCAGCACAAACAAGTGCATACAAATTTGCNGGGGTCGCAGATATTGTCGTATAGAGTCTTCCGCCACTGGCGCCATAGCTCTAGACATCTGTGATCTACTACAGCTGTATACTCCTCTGGGGCCTGTTGGTCTATATCTGCAGCACAAACAAGTGCATGCAAATTTCCCAGTTGGAGATACGGTCAAGTTTACTCTACCTTTACCGTATACTATTCGTAATATTCAAGCTATACAGGGAAGCTCATCTAACATCTATAATACAGTAAACCCATTTTCCAGCAGCACAAATTTAAAAATTATTATTGTTTCATGATAATAATACTAATAATAATTTTAAAGAGCTGCCTTACCTACAAGCTGCTTGACATAAGCACCGTATCATCTGACAGAAAAGACCTTAGGCTGCCCGGGGGTTTCTAAGAAGCACATTTGTGTGGGAGGCCTGGCCAGCTTATCTCCCGCAGTCTGTACCGATGCTATTATTGCTTTGTGTTGGCCCCTGCCCTGAGCTGTCGGTCTGATCAGACCGAGCGAGAGCTCCGGTCTTCTCTCCTGATGCTTGCAGGGGGGGGGGGAGGGTTGAACTGATGTCATGTTTCTCTGATCCACACACAGCTGATATGTGCTTAAGCGGCTAGAGATCGAAAGCCACGATGTCGACATATGTCGTACATGACACTCAACCCATTACCGGGCGATTAGGAAAGACTCTCGTAAGAATAACATACCTTGATACGACGGGCGGCGTAATGAAGCAATAATGATTAATTAACGTAATTTAAGGCGGGTACACCGAACACTGCTATGCGCACAGAAAGCGCAAAAGTAACGAACAATGAGAGCTTTGACAGCTCATAAAAATGTCATTGCTTATTTGACACACTCTGGGCTTCCTGGACCAACGCTGTTCGACATCATTATCAAGAAATAATCGTAATAATAGTACCAACTAAAACGTACCCACTTGGTTCACGAGAACGTTGAAGTGTTCCTTTAGGCGCTGAAACCTTAACCCTTCAGACCGACTCTGTTCAAAATAGTTTCTGATTGGAACGAATATGGTCCAAACTTTTGACAGCTACTTGACGGATATACTCGGGTTAATTCACTTAGTTTCACATCAAAGACATGTTCGATCGGGCTCCGAAATTGAGCTCAGGGCCCTGGCACACCAAAACCGTTAAGCGAGAAACTGGCAGGCAGTTTTTGAGAAGCACGGAATGCGTTGGAGCGCGCACACCGAACAGCGGCAGTTGAGCATGCCGCTGCCGCTGTTCAGTGTGCGCGCTCCAATGCACTGGGTGCTTTTCAAAAACGGCCAGCCTGCCTGCCAGCTTCTGGCTGAACTGCTTTAGGTGTGTCAGCACCCGAAATTTCAGCACCCCATCGAACGAGCCTCAAGTGTCTTCGGTATGTTCGATTGGCCACCAAACTTAAGCCTGTGGCGAAACTTTACTGCTCAAAAACTTGAGACAGATTCTTCAACTTTCTCAATTTGAACAGAGCTGCAAGTGTTGGCAGCAATGCGCTTACGATGCGGATGTTAAAAACTCCCTTTTGCGGAGCATGCTTGAGTTTCTGAAAGTCTCAAGGGCAATTTGTTGAAGGTCAATGTCAGCAACTCAATTCAGCCGGTAGAAGCCAGTGCACTTGCAAAAGGTTCCGAACATGTCAGGCTTCGATTGCTTGATTTTGGGACCCAATCGAGAACGCCCCAACTCGTATATCTTCAATGGCCCCGACACAATCACCACCAAAATCCCTCCCATCCACTTCCCGCGAATGAGCGCACATCCCTTTTCACCAATATCAAAAATGACCGCAGCTCGCAGTGCGTCATCAAAGTGAAGTACCTTTGACATGGGACATAAAAGACTTGTTTAATTTCCGACGGTCAGAGGCTGTTCTTGTCGAACTCGATTACTGTGTGATTGACGCTATTGATCTCGTGCTTTGCTGAACGTTTTTGTGTGTGCGTGCGTGTGTTGGTGCTATCAGCGACCTGATTGCTCATTATATGGGCGGGTATTGGGCAGTGCGGCGATGATTATAGTCGGCCATCAGCACACTAAATGCATGTTTGATGGATTATTACTTCGAGGTTCGACTTCTCTGAACTTCAGCCAGATGTCTTGGCCCCTGCCCAGTGCACCGAGTTTCAGCCGTTGACGCATAATCGTTTACGCTTGAGCTTTCGTAAAAATTAATCTTGTTTTTGAAATGGATTTTCAGCCGACTTAACGTATGCGGTCTGCTTTTAGCATTTACAACATTGTTCAAGGTGGCAAGGACAGGTTCTGCCTGAAGTTCGGGAAAAATCAAGTGTAGAAGTTGGAATTTCGCCGACCAATAGTCATCCTACTCCTCACGGTACCTAGTATGATCCATAGGGTTAGGTTTGTTAGATTTGCCCATCCTTTGTTATGGGGAGTAGCGCCCCCAAGGAGGTGGTATAGGTTACCTTAGCCATTAGCTAGGCCTTCGGGACGTCTGTCTTTCGTGCCCACTTTGTTTCTTTTCTGAGTTCGTACTCCTACCGATCTTACTTTCATCTGTTCTTCCTCTTCTCTCCTGACTTGTTTCTAAGCGCGTTGGTCCACCTTCGTGCATGGGTTCCACATTTCTGTCGATATGCTACATGTCTCTTCCTTTCCCCCTCATGAATCACCATAGTTGTGTCAAGGGAGGCTTAAGCAACTAATATAATAATAAAAGTCATTCTATATGTCATGGGGAGCAGTGCCCCCGTAGGGGTAAGTTACCTCAACAACCTTAATCATCAACAGTGGCCTGCTTTGGCTGTCATGGTGTCCAAAGTTGAGTCAGAGTTAGCTCATTTGAGCTCTCAACACTTAATTGGAAAGGCAAATTAGGGAAGTGTCATAACCACCCGTGAAATTATCAAAACCGTTTTTATGGAGCGTAGTGCACATTGCACAGAGAGAATGGGTCGGTAGAAACAACCAATGTGCGCATTATATCAATGAAGGAATGTTCGTTGTTGGTTGTTTCCACTAATCCGTTCCTTGTGTGCAATTGCTAGCAATCAAATTGTGCCATGTAGCTGATAATTTTCTCCTGTCTAATGCTTCATATCGGCACGGAGAGACCAACCAACTAACTGAGTCCAATTTTGAATTAAGGCTACAATTAGAGAGTGTAGATTTCCGCCAGGTAGAGCAATGCTAACAAAAATTTCAAAGTGACCGTAACTACAGGATTTCTTCGGGATTATCTAAATTCATAATCGTCAACTCTTCGAGATATACCTAATAGTTTTCGTAAATTTCATAACTATCTATTCATACCATTCTGAGTTCTACCGTCAACAGATAAACTAACACAACACCGACCCCGGCCAAAATGGAACTTCGTCGACGGAGATAATTAGTACCTTACCTTAATACCTTGATGATTCTTCTCACGAGCTTCAGATGGGGTTATACATTATAGTTTGATGTGTTATAATCGCGCTTGTACTACTTATCAACAAAAGTTGCTTTGCAATAGGAAGATCCGCCGTATACATAAAGTTAGCCCGGTTGCACGCGCTGTATTTCACCGTAATAAAATCACGCTTTTTCTGGCGGGTAATTACAGCTCGGCAAGGCTGCGCGTGGACGCGGTGGCCGTAGTAAGGACGGGGGGGGGGCGAAGCCGTAAATAATATATGCCGCAGCTTCACCCCTTGAATAATTCTTTGTTTAGTGCAGTGGCCCACTACGGCCAGTCAATATGTGTCAGTGATACTGCCGTGCGGCCGTGACAGTACTGACAGACGGCCTGCAGTGTGCGGCCGTGACAGTGCTGACAGACGGCCTGCAGTGTGCGGCCGCGACAGTGCTGACGGACTGCCTGCAGTGTGCGGCCGTGACAGTGCTGACAGACGGCCTGCAGTGTGCAGCCGTGACAGTGCTGACGGACTGCCTGCAGTGTGCGGCCGTGACAGTGCTGACAGACGGCCTGCAGTGTGCGACCGTGACAGTGCTGACGGACTGCCTGCAGTGTGCAGCCGTGACAGTGCTGACAGACGGCCTGCAGTTTGCGACCGTGACAGTACTGACAGACGGCCTGCAGTGTGCGGCCGCTGTGCAAAGAAGGCGACGAAGCACTCAGGAGTATATTCTGGTGGTACTTTCTTGGTCAGAATATATATGTGCCTCACGAACCCAAGGGCTGTCCCGACTACCTTCTCCGCGGGGGATGCTGCAGCTGGCTACAGTTCCTGCTGAGAAGGTTAGTTTGTTAGGTTCTTTATACTTCTGTTCCTCGAGGTGGGCCGTCGAAGGGTGGTAAGCGACTCGTCCCATGGGACTTCTATGTATGTGCTCCCGTGTGAGGTCACGGAAAGGACCCTCCACACGAGTGTTTTGTTTCTTCTGTCTCCTTCTTTGAAATTTTTTAAGCCTCTCCCAAAAGAAGCTTTTTTTCATAAACTTTCACCATGAATTTGCTTTCAGCATAAATTTATTCTCGGCATAAATTTGCTGTCGTCGCGAATTCTTTGTCTCAAATTTACGTTAGATATGAATTTACTGTCGCTTTGAATCTACTGTTGCAAGAATTTGCTTTTGCTTTAAATTGGCTGTCACCTCGAATTTACTGTTGCCATGAATTTGCGTTCGCTATACATATGTTGTCGCCATGAATTTATAATTCGTCATTAATTTACATTCGCCATGAATTTACTTTCGCCATGAATTCACTTTCGCCATGAATTCACTTTCGGCCATGAATTTACTTTCGCCATGAATATACTTTCGCCATGAATATACTTTCGCCATGAATTTAGTTTCGCTATGAATTTACTTTCGTCATGAATTTACTATCGTCATGAATTTACTTTCGTCATGAATTTACTTTCGTCATGAATTTACTTTCGCCATGAATTTACTTTCGCCATGAATTTACTTTCGCCATTAATTTACTGTCGACGCGAATTAACGCTTGCCATGAGTTTATTCTCGCTATGCATTTATTTTTGCCATGCATTTATTTTTGCCATGCATTTATTTTTGCCATGCATTTATTTTTGCCATGCACTTATTTTTGCCAAGCATTTATTTTTGCCAAGCATTTATTTTTGCCATGCATTTATTTTTGCCATGCATTTATTTTTGCCAAGCATTTATTTTTGCCATGCATTTATTTTTGCCATGCAATTATTTTTGCCATGCATTTATTTTTGCCATGCATTTATTTTTGCCATGCATTTATTTTTGCCATGCATTTATTTTTGCCATGCATTTATTTTTGCCATGCGTTTATTTTTGCCATGCATTTATTTTTGCAATGCATTTATTTTTGCCATGCATTTATTTTTTCCATGCATTTATTTTTGCCATGCATTTATTTTTGACATATATTTATTTTTGTCATGCATGCATTTATTTTTGCCAAGCATTTATTTTTGTCAAGCATTTATTTTTGCCAAGCATTTATTTTTGCCATGCATTTATTTTTGCCATGCATTTATTTTTGTCATGCATTTATTTTTTCCATGCACTTATTTTTGCCATGCATTTATTTTTGCCATGCATTTACTTTTGCCATGCATTTATTTTTGCCATGCATTTATATTTGCCATGCATTTATATTTGCCATGCATTCATTTTTGCCATGCATTCATTTTTGCCATTCATTCATTTTTGCCATTCATTCATTTTTGCCATTCATTCATTTTTGCCATGCATTTATTTTTGCCATGCATTAATTTTTGTCATGCATTAATTTTTGTCATGCATTTATTTTTGCCAAGCATTTATTTTCGCCATGAATTTGCTGTCGCTGTACATTTACTTCCGCCACAAATATACTGGCAGCTGGAAATTTACGTTCACCTTCAACTTGCATTCGCTTTGAATTAGTTTTCGCCCTGATTAGCTTCTGCAGGTATGATGAAAAAAGTTGCATATTCCAATACAGCCCAACACAAAATTGTGGTCTGTTCTATTTACAGCCCAACACAAAAATTATGGTCTCTTCTATTTACAGCTGGAAGAAAATTTGCAGTGATAAAGAAAAAAAAACTAAAATGATACTAACATTATCTTGATTAGACATATTTCCACGTTATGTTGTGAGTGTTAGAAACAGAGTAGCAATTGCATTGGGTGGAGAACAACAAATCCGAGTCTAAAGCTGCCCAACGTCATAGGTTATAGAATTACTGTCGGACTTGGAATCAATTTTCAGATAGCTACTGTATTGATCGGAGCATGAATAAAGAATGAAGTTTCTGGGAACGTACGCGCAGGTCCCAGCTTATAAAAAAAATTCATTCTAGCCTCTGATAATTTCATAAAACTGTATTTAAAAAATTCATGCTACAATAGCTCTGCGACGTTCATTGTGCGATGCATATTCTCTATAGCTTATTAAATATTTCACTAAAATTGCTGGAAGAGCAGGACTGCGCTGAAATTACGCTTCAAGTTTCAGCTTCCCGATTGATACACGAGTCATCTTTCGAAAATTTTTTGAGTCCATTATAATTTTGTAAAAATAAAAATTTTAAATAATATATAAATAAATTATCCTAGGAAGGGCATTGACTCCAGTACCATAAGATGATACCGATATCAGAAATAACTTTTAGCATCCAGCGTAACACCATAGCAGTGATTGCAGTATAGATTCGGCAGAATGAAAAACATAATTATAATTTAACATAAATTGTGTATGGGCTGCAGTGCGTAAGTATGTACTTTTGCTTCAAGTATACGTTATAAAGGCTGGAAAACGGGACATTTCTTCCAATTTCTATTCCAATTTTAAATATATATGTATATATTACATGACACCTTTTGTTTTATAAATGAACTGCAGCACTTCACAAGCAGAGTGGCGCAGAGGAAGCGTGCTGGGCCCATAACCCAGAGGTCCGTGGATCGAAACCACGCTCTGCTAACTGGTTTTGATTGCCATATAATAATGGTTATGAAATTAATATGCGTCGTATCTTCCTGAGCACTAATAATTCCCTTACTTACTGTCAGAATAAATGGCAATCCTGACCGTGGAGTGCGTACGTGGTTATGGATCCTTCACTAAGTGTTTATGATTATAACCTCCGCCAAGGAGGCTATGTTTTTATCTTTGTGTTTGGCTGTCACCAAAATTACTCAAAAAGATATGAGCGGATCCTTACGAAATTTACAGGAATTGTTAGGTATGTTTACAATGACGATGATTAACTTTTAGGGAAAATCCGTGTATCCATCTGTTTGTCCGCCTATTTTTTTCTTAATTCTGTAACTGAAAAAGTTATGGACGGATTTTCATAAAGTTTCTGAGTTGTAAGGTGTATTACGAAAAGTAAATGACCAAATTTTTGTGATCTGTTTGTTCATTTGTCACTGTGGCTGGTTTTATGCTTGTTAGCACAATTACTCAAAAAGTTATGTATGGATCTTTATGAAATTTATAGGAATTAAAGACATAAATGGTTGACTTTTGGTGATGATTGGTTGGTCTGTTTGAGTGTTTGACATATGTTTGTCATAAAGTTTGATAGCAGCATACCTCAAGTTATGAGTGGATCTTCACGAAAATTACAGAAACTGTTATTATCGAAAGGCGTAAGTGATTAGATTTTGGTGTTGATATTAAGTCATGGTTTCAGAACCAATTCGAATTTTTCGTTACAGTTGCCTTGCTTGGCGGAGGTATACTCGCTCAGAGTGCCCTCAAGTTAATATCATTTTATAAGAAAATGAACTACTCGTAAAGGTTAAGTCGCGCTGACCGCACACCCCCAACTAGAAAACCCACGTGCACTGGTTCGTGTTGTGGATAAATCTCCTCAAGGGCTCAGAGAGAAGTGTACGGCTGCACTCTACCACAGGGTGTCGGAGTTATGCGTTATAGACAGGAAAGGCACATGGCAACTACACTCTGCTCCGACCGTCCCATGTCCGGGTAAGTCCGTGCTTCCCCCCTCTAGTGGAATTTAAACGTGAGAAATGTTGAAGCTGCCTCACCGCACTCTAATAACTTTTTTCTCTGGCATGGGAATAGAACATCCGACATTGCGGCAACGAACGATGCAACAATCCCCACCACTTTTCACTGGGTGCGACTTGAGTATGCAACTCGTATTTTTGCAATAAAAATTGTTTTTCAAGTTTTGCAGCCGAAGTTTTGATGTAATTCATTTTAATCGAGATATTTTCTTCCTTTCCATGTGATATACGTAGCAATATTTAGTTCAATAGTCCTGTTTTTAGGACAATTTTTCAAAAAGTGGTGTTTTTAGGTGTCCGGCTTGACTATACAAGTGTTCAAAAACGTGGGAATATAATTTGATTAACTGATTTTGATTGACCGAAAATCACATCAATGCTTGGCAAGGGAATGACTACCATCAAACTATCCAAGAAAATGAAAAGAAATCATTGAAAAATCAAAGCAAATGTAATAATAAATGGTAAAACCTGTCGGAAAGTACCGGTACCGATAGGAATAAGCGCCAAATTGCTTAGAAGATGGTTAGAACACCTCATTCTACTAGCAGAAGAATTTCTGATGCAGCTGGGGCATCGCAAATGGGCAAAACTCAGAAGTGTGAGACGTTGAGGAGCCTTGGAAAAATGGAGAACCCGGCGAAAAAACAGCCACTGAGTAAAATTTACGGGGAAAGGCGCATTCAATAATGGGTTGAAAAATATGTTGAAATAAATTTCAAAAATGTTTTTTTACCGATGAATGCCGCACCACTCTGGATGGACCAGACGGATTGTCGTCTGGTTGGGTATTGAAAGGGCGCCCTAAAGGAAACCGGATTCGCCAACAGTAAAGTGGCGGAGGGGTAATGTTCGGGGCTGGAATCAAAGGAAATTATATTATTGGACCGCTTATGGTACTAGAAGAGGCAAATATAAATTCCAGTGGATTCTGCCAGCATTTTAAGGAATACTTTGTTCCCTTGTAGGAAGACCAAACTTTATTGAACAGAATGTCGTTAGTATTTCAGCAGGATAGTACACCAGCTCACAAGTCCCGTTATACAAAGAGTTAGTTCTTGGATCACGGCTTCAAAGAACGCAATCTGATGGTTTGCCCACCCCAACAATACCGATTTAAAGCCCCAAAAATTTATGGGCCATCATTGAACGAAACATTTACGCTGGTGGGAAGCAATATAGCAACCTTGAAACTCTTTGGAATGCAATTAAGGGTGCCTGTGGGTCGATCAAGCCTAGTGAAGTGTTTAATCTGACTTAATCTGTTGACAAGCGTCTCCTGAAGATCCTCAAATGAAGTAGACTAAGTTAACTATTGAAGTGAAATGAAGAGCAATTTACCAGATGTGTGTACTTTGCCTTCTAATTGATTGATTTCTCTGTTCGTTTTGACTCTATATTTGTTACATAAGAGTTGAAAACAGCAGAACCCAATTATTTTTTTTACCTCTGCATCATCAAGCCGGACGCCTAAAAACATAATCTTTTCTAATTTACCTAAAAGTAGAATTATTGAGGTGAATATTGCTACGTATAGTCTATCACCTAATAGCGAGGAGAGAACCTTGATAAAACTAATTACATGAAAATTTTTGCAGTAAAACTTGCAAAACACAATTTTTATTGCAAAAGTACGATTTACATAATCAAGCCGCACCCACTGTACTATAAAATATAGATTTAGAATGTAGCACAATTTTCAAGACCAGCAGAGTGGCGCAGAGGAAGCGTGCTGGGCCCATAACCCAGAGGTCCGTGGATCGAAACCACGCTCTGCTAAGTGACTTTTGTCTCGACAGTAACAAAAGATCACCGAGCCCGGCTTTGGAGACACAAAGAATGCTGCTTCCATTGTCTGGAATGCCGCTGGTGCTGTACAGTCTTCTGTGCCATTGATTACACTGGAGACAGGCCGCTTAGATATATAGAATGTTGCCTTGGGACACAAGATGGGCCACACGGTTAGCTCTCGTATGTCTGCTTTCCTTTCGACTGGTGCAAGACGTGTCACAGTGCAAAGGTTATAAGCACCTGCCGTATGGGAGCACAAAAGGTATAAGGTTATAAGTCAATTAAACCTACTGTCTTCGAAAGCAGTAAAAATCACAGGCTTGACCAATTAAAGACTTCTCTGTTTCATTCAATCGATACATTAAACTAACAGTCTAATAATCATAAATTTAATAATTCTAGTAGCACAGCATGGGGTCATAAAGTTAGTTTTATTAAAAGAATCTACCTTTTAGAAGCATGAAGAGTTGTGGGTCATAGGGTTAATTAGTCAGAAACAAAGGTATCCTCACGTCAGCATCAAAATATCGGGCGTTGAAATTTTCAAGAATTTTCTAGATTCGGGTACCTAATAAAAACAATAAGGATCGCTTCTATGTTTCTCGTTCACAAGTTCTTTGTTTTATTTAGCATATTGCATATCCCTTCTTCTTTTCTTCCTCCCTTTAATAATAATCTTAATTGAGTACTCACAGACATTACAAAATTGAAATGAAATATGGTACACAGGAGAATGTTTCTTATTTCTAGGTTACACACAGAGCATGTCGCAGTGATCTTACATATTAGACATCATTACGCCCCATTGCTTGGCCTCC
>LQNS02278089.1:8264644-8290508 GCA_001587735.2 Parhyale hawaiensis | reverse complement strand
GAAGTTACCCCAAAGTGAGTTACAGTACAAGGGGTAACAATAGGTTCGGAATAATTGACATTTCACTTCTTCAGAGCAGTGACTGAATTTTCTAATTAACGTGTTACCAGCTCCACGGAGCTTCCGCGTTTCTTTCTCTACATCCTGGTTATCACGAAAATCATCAGTGATTTTATGACCCAGGTAAGAGAAGCTGCTTACGTACTTAAGCTCTACATTATTGGGAACAGAATGTTTATGACCGGGAAGGCTACTTCTCCTAGGCCTAATATATGTGCAAACGGTTTTTGCTGTGTTATACTTGTTTGCACGGCAGCAAGCGCTGTGGGTTAGGGAAGCTTGTACACTGGAAACAGTAATGAACATTTTTCATTGTCTATTTACTTTAACTAAATCGAAGCACAGGGTGCCATGGCCATACCGCAGTTTATATAGAGCGGCTTCCGAAAACTTTTTCACATCCAAGCTTCTACCTCCTACAAGTGTACATAGCGTCATTACTGAGCCCCTCTCAGGCTACATTGCTTCAATTTACGTCAGTTTGCACATGCGTGTGTCAACTGATTCTGGTCGTCGATCGCAATCTCTTTGATCTTAGCAAACGTACGCAGATCTCTGGACGAGTCCGGTTATGACCTGCCTATGCAGGGCTGCAGTTCCTGGCCACTCAATGCGGCTCAAGCGGCCATCAGCGGCGCTTTTAATTGCAAACGAAGCATTTCTGTAGCGTTGTGTCATTCCAGAAATGTCGGCACATGCTGTGCAGTTAGTCGGCACATACTGTGCAGTTTGTCGGCACATGCTGTGCAGTTTGTCGGCACATGCTGTGCAGTTTGTCGGCACATGCTGTGCAGTTTGTCGGCACATGATGTGCAGTTTGTCGGCACATGCTGTGCAGTTTGTCGGCACATGCTGTGCAGTTTGTCGGCACATGCTGTGCAGTTTGTCGGCACATGCTGTGCAGTTTGTCGGCACATGCTGTGCAGTTTCACTTTGAGTAAACGAAGTTACGGAACTCATCGCAACCTCTACTCTTGTTCCCAAATTTACTGGGTTCTCATACGCCTAAATCGCGTGTGGGAATGTCTTCGTGCATCAGTTCTGCGTTTATCGACAAGCTCCTTTCTATTCTTCTCTTTGAAAACCTTCACTATTTATAGCTGGCTAGGCTTCAACTAACTTATTTAGTAACATAAAATAATCCTAATTGTAGCCTATATGCGTCTATATATAGGGACGACGTACAGATTGCGTGATGAGCGACATAGCAATGTTTGCAAATCCAACGTTATGGAGAGTTGCGGCTACAATGTTACGCCATTGGTTACCCAAACATTATTAAATTATGCATTTGTAATAGCTGTCTGGCCCATTTTCTTTTTCTCTGCTTGTACTGACAAGCTTCAGTTTATTTTTCTCTTCTATTTTGTTCTACTGACAAATTCCATTTTATTTTTCTCTTCTGTTCTGACTTGCCGTAGACGGTAATTTTCCATGCGTGAGTCTCGGTACGGTCTCTTCCTTTTCCTCCAAACACCCTTGTAGCGATTAGTCAAGATAGAAGTACTTTATGTACAGTACGATGCATACAATAATTATAACATGTAAGTTATATTGTAACATAAATTATATTTTTAAAGTGAGCCGAAACATTACAACCAAGTCACCGTCTTGCTGGGGTACCCTAGTCTGTCAGAAGCCGAAAGTCAGCCTGTATTAATTTATACCCTGATCACCAAACTTGAAATGATCTCGCGTTGTGATGCCAGTGCTTCTCCACACCTATTCCAAAATGGCTTCCAAACTTTACCATGTCGAAACTTTGGTGATGGGGAAACTTGTTGGTTTGCTCGTAATCCTGCTTGATGGATGGACGGGCGGACGGACGGACGGCCTCTCGACACTCCATATCCGAATGGTGGGAGCTGACGCTGGGTCTTTTTTTCATCTGTACTTTTTAATTCATTCGCTACTGACGGTGTCTCCAAGTACCGTCATCAGGCAACTGTTCTGCCAAAGGAGTTTGAATTCACTAAGGCGAATATTTTAACGCGATGCTCAGTTTCGCTCAGCTGTTGCCACAGTCACAGAAAGTGTTGTTCCAAAAACCTGAAGAGTTTCGCCGTTTGTTCTTTGGGCAGTGGACTTGAAGGTTTATTGGCAATTGGGAGTTGCACAAACGTTTGTTCAGTTGCCACGTCAGCTTGTGAACTACATTAGCTAGGCTCACCCTCGTGCCACACAACTAAAGAGTAGAATTGTATTTGACGCATTTTGAGCTGCACAGCAATCGCATATTTCTTGTTATTATGATTTTGAAGTGTGATATCTCATTGGCACCTCGCTAAGGGCTTCGATCAAAAAATATTACCTATTATCTACCATGAGTTTGTGCATTTAGTACTGAAATTATTCGGGACACACAAGAATTTTCACATCGCCTTGGTTATTGGTTACTGTTGGTTTATTTGACGGCAAATTAAGCAAAAAAAATCATAAAATACGAAAATGATCGCAAAACTAATGACCTACGTGCCTAGATAGCTCAGTTGGGAGAGCGTTAGACTGAAGATCTAAAGGTCCCCGGTTCGATCCCGGGTCTGGGCAGAGATCTTTTAAGAAAAAAACCTGCGGCATCCTTTGAGATAAAATGGGCTGCGCTATCAAACGCTTCCCTCCCATCGACGATTGTCGTGATAGCAGTCTCACTGAAATATGATTGTGACACCATTATTGTCACTCTGTCAGTCACGAGCACATGGTGTTTATAGCATATATTAACTGCAATGCAGTGCTAGCTTTTTCGTGAGTTTTCCCGTGAGTTTTCAGAAAAAGAAGCGACATACAGCAATTGAAAACTTAATGCTGACTGGAGTTCCTATGGAGGAGATAAGGTGAGTCGTAGAATTAGATTAGATGGGCTCACATAGCCTTTGTTGTGGGGAGAGGAACCCCAAGGAGACCTCGATATGAGAAATACCTTAAGTAATACACTTAGAACGAAAATAACAGCTTTAGCACAAAATTGACAATATCTCATTTTTGCGGCATCAAATTTTCATGAAACTTGCAGGGAAATCGTGACATCTTATGGCAACACTGTTGAGTTTGTTTACAATTTGCTGCGTCTCCTGTTTAACAACTCTTTGCATTTTTCTCTTTTTGAGGTGAACGACAATAATAGCTTCTTGTATATTTTGCTAAAATGGGACGTAAACAAGCTCTAACGATGAGAAAGAAATTATTATCAAAGACACTGTTAAAGGTACCTCTCCTTATGCTATTGCCAGAAAAATAGGACGCCATATTGACACAGTGACAAGATTCTTGAAGGACCCTTCACCAAGAAAAAAAAGCGATCAGATGCTGGGCATTCAAAGACTGTTACTGATAGACATGAAAAATGTGGTTCGTCAGCTACGTAAAAGACCCGGGCAAACAAATGAATAAATTTTTACCTGCTGGTCTTCCTGAAGTGCCTGAAAATCACAAAAATTGGCATCCTTCGCTCTATTGCTACTGTCAAATCCCCTCTGAAATTACCTCCTCTGACCCCAAGACATTATATTTTGAAGATGGAATGGGCACAGAAATACGTGAAAATCAACATGAATCATGTTCTTTACCCTGACGAAAGCCGGGCAACTCTTGACAAACTTAATGGGTTGAGTTAGGGTTGGGTGCAACCTGGAGGTGATTGTCATCAACGCGTAAAACTTAAACAGGGAGGTGATGTTATGTCTAGTATCATAAGGGATCGACTTGCAGGTCCGGTTAGAGTACCTGATGGCGTAAAAATTATATCTGCATCATATTTTGGCATGTGAAAGGACGCCTTGGTCCCATGGCTGGATGACAAACTCCCTTCGTTGCTTCGAAACTTGATTTTCATGCATGATAATGCGCCTTCTCGCTTTGCACGTACTACTACAGCATTTCTGGACTCTTGGGGTTCCATAGAGAGAAACTGATGGTTTGGCCAACGACGTGCTCACCTGACCTAAACCCAATTGAAACCTTTTGGGCTTTTCTGGAAAGGGAAATTTACGCAGATGGAAGGCAGTACAACTCAAAATCCGTCTTGTGGGATGCTGTTGCTGCTGCAGCAGCAACGGCAGTTCTACCTTCTGCAATAAAGAAACTAACTGGCTGCATGGATTCAAGGATTAGTGAAATTGTGAAACGTCGTGAGGTCATGTTGGCAAATAAGACTTTTTTTGTTATTGCTAACTTTTGATTAATGATTTCTTGTTTAATACATATTTTTCTCATATAGGTTGTTCATTTATACTCCTTTTGTGATATAAATTTGTGAATATTTTTTTTTTTTTTTTAGTCAAAGAGCTGTAACCGCCACTCAGTGAAATTAATAAAATTAACAAAAAACGTAAGTTTTCTTGAGCCAGCACGATTAGTCGATTGAAAAATTACCACAGACACTACAAGCATCATAAGTTTAACTTTCTGTATAATTTTCACCGAAATTTATAGCCAAATCGAGATGTGGTCAATTCTGCGATAAAGCTATTATTTCCGTTCTAAGTGTATGCATCTTACCTTGGTCTTGTTTAGTTATTTGAGACTTATTTCTTTCGTGACTATTTACTACCTATCTGTCCATTCTTCTATTGATATTCTTTGTTCTCTTCTTTTGCGCTGATCCTTTACGCGATCCTCACACTCGGCTACCCTTCTACGTCGACAGCCTACATGTTCCTTCCTTTACCTCCCACCCAACACTTCGTAACCTTACTCATGTCGGTTTATGTTCTGTTGCTACAATCGTTCTATTCCTACTGCATTCCTGCGAATGAAACGTTCGTATACCTATTGTATATTCCTATGAGTGAAACATTCCTATTCCTCTTGCATTCCTACGAGTGAAATTTTCCTATTGCATTCCTACGAGTGAAATATTCCTATTGCATTCCTACGAGCGAAATCCTTTACTGCGGGGCAGCGCAGCCTACAGCAAGCCGCAACGAGCTAACCTGTTATCTGCCAGTTCATGATACCGTCAGTTACAATAGTGTATACGGATTGCTATATTATAGACTTTATAGTGCAATAGAGTATCTGACACCCTACAAAAGGGTATCAGATGCCCCATGATGGAGTAGGCTATCTGAACATACCACTGGATAGCAAAATACATGGCTACAATTTTCTTCCTGCAGATGCTGCGCACAGTTGTTGCACATGCCACTAGTCCACTTGAGATTTCAATGCTCTGTTCTATTACAGCCCTCAATGGCGCAGCGAAGTCAGTGTTGTATTGGCGACGGCCTGGTGAGCGTCCGCACGGTGGACCGCGCTGGCAATATCCGTTAACGGCTGAGGGCTCACTGCCTGTCAGTCTTGTCTCGTAACCTTGTGCTAGGCTGAGGGCTGTGGGCTTCACCGAGGGATGTAGTTTTGGGCATATCTCAGCCGTAACCGGTTCACGCTTAAACCTAAAGCTCAATCCGAAGGGATAAATCCAACGGTCATGATTGGAATCTCGGACATGCTAGAGTTAGACTATTATTTCCGCAACAGAGGGCCAATGAAGCCCGTCTGTAGACTGGCAGCAACTGCCTCCCGCCTGGTGCTTATAGCACCTCGTGAAGTCAAAGACACGTTCAGTATACAGTTGAGGGAGAACGCGTGCTTTGATATAACTACTTACGATCGCTATAGATTTATTTTTATGAATTGTTGATTTAGTTCCATTTACAAAACTTCTTATGTATCGCTTCGTAGCTTGGATCACGTCTTGTATCGTGGCTACGGTGGTAAAACCGGTAATGTAATATTGGTAATAACCATACTCCGGAGTTTGATCGTGTCAGTATATAAAGAAACCACATAATCTGAGCGGTGGTATCTTTACGGAACTGTACACTTTACGTTCCCTTAACTTCACACATCGTTTGGAGGACGCTGGCAAGGCAGATTATTTTTTCCCACCCTTCCATTCCTGCCGCCGCTGGATTTACAGTGCCAGTAATGTCCCCCCGGGGGCGTCGGGTCCTGCTTCCTGCCACACGGGCAGTTTGTTGCATCCCGTATTAGCCCCACAAAATGTAACTCACCTTCCAGGCTGCGCGTATAACGGGCCGTGTGGTTAGTGCAGGCGTCTTCTATTACGCGCTGCGGTATTATTACCTCCGCCAAGAAGGTCATGTTTTTTATAGGCATTAGTCAGTCTGCCTGTCTCTAAGATAACTCCAAAAGTTACAGACTGATCTTTATGAAAGTCTCTGGGAGTGTTGAGTAAATTATACGGAAGCAATGATTAACGTTTGGTGAAGATCCGCTCAACCGTTTGTTCGTTGATTTTTTTTTCTGGGGGAGGGAACAACATAACTCAAACAGTTCTGGACGGATTTGCATGAAATTTGCACGATATGTTAGGAATGTCACGAAGAACAAGGAATTAAATTTTTGTGATGACCTGTTAGTCCCGCTCTCTAAATATTCGTCCGTTTTTTTATGTTTGTCAGAAACATGACCCAAAAAGTTTGGAACGGGTCTTCATGAAAGGTATCGTTGCAAATATTAAAAGGCCCAAATGACCACATATCAACAATAATTTGTTGGTCGGATCGTTTCTTTGACGATATGTTTGTCATGATGTTTGTCAAAATATAACTGAAAAAATTATAGACGGATCTTCAAGGACATACAAGAACTATTAGGAACGTAAAACCGATCACCAAATTTTGGTGATCAGAAAAAAAACCCTCTGGTTACAGGACGAATTTTAAGCTTTCATTGCCTGGTTTGGCGGAGGTATACGCTCTCAGAGTGCTTCTCTAATTATCATTATACTCGTCTCTTAATATGCCTTTATTGTTCTTAAAATACACTATGATACATGAATAATACAAGCGTAAAAAGTGACGAAATTTCCACCTAAAACATAGCTAATAAAATTCGTCTTATGCATGCTAGTTGAGAACAAGCCCATTAAAAGCCAATATTCGCTTATAGGGCACATGTCATGAATTAGGAATAGTGCCTAATACAATATCTTCTAAATATGAACTTGAAATGTGCATGTGACATCGGTTCTATAAGCTAGGATGGAAGATTATTGTACGCTTTTACACATTGAAATGTTACAAAACCTTTTTGAATCTCAAGCCGTACAAGTGGTAAATTAAACGCAGTATTTCTTATATTATAGTGTGTACTTATAAAAAGCGGAGCATAGTGGTCTTCGAAAAATTCGTTTAATGGTAAAGTCAACTTAGACCACACCCTCACCTGGGAAACCCACACGCACTGATTTGTGCTGCGGGTATACGCCCACTGACCCCAGATGAGTAAGAGTAGTTGCAGTAGACCTCGGGTCACCTAGAACTATGGCGCCAATTTGATGGAAGGAACAAATGACCCGAGACCCCCCACCCTCCTCATCTCTGAGAAAGGCAGTTCCGCCACGGCGCCGTGCATGCACACACAACTGCCGAGTCAGCACACCAAGATCTGCAAAGAGCTCGCGTGCCTGGCTGGGCATCAAACCGGCGAGCGATACAAGGTGTTAGAGCTGAGAACCTAACACAGCTGATCCAAGAAATTTTAATATAACATGTTAGTGGATATCCCTTAGTTTAAAAACCGCTAGATTGCTGTACATGGAGTTAGTGGACCACAATGGGACGTTATTCTCATCTCTGGCAACATGAAGGTTAATCCTAAGAACATCATTCATTAATACTGTAATAGGTTGAATAGCATTGCCGTCGCAGCCCCCAAAACAAAATGCTATACACTATTTGGGAGTACACAAGTGAGTAATATAATGCAAGTAGTGCTTGCCTGGGCAAGTTGTGGGAGAGTGCATGTAATAAGTGGATGATATATAACAATAAAATAATAGTGAACTTTGTATTTTCCTTTCCCGTCAATGCATAGAGGTTTTTTCAACTGTTAATGCATATACCCCAATGGAACCCTTAACCTGTATGCTGGTAAAATTATTGTGTGTTGCTCTTCCTGTATATCTTGAATACAATCCTTTCCTCGTTCAATTAATATAAAGCAATGCAACGCAATATTCCTTCTTTACTCAGCTGCTACAATCCAAAACTGTGCACCAGTCCAGCATATGGATAAACTGGTTATAGGTTCAGTCATTCTCTTCAGGGGCATAGGATGCGCCACAGGCCAAGGGTTACGTCAGTTATGTTCGCCCAGGAGGCTTGTACGTGTAGGTTACCTAGCTATTAGCTAAGCCTTCGGGACGTCTGTTTTTCGAGCCCATTTCGCTTCCTTCTAATTTAATACCCCTACTGATCTTACTTTCTTCTGTTCTTCCCCTTCTTTCTCGACTTGCTATTCCCATGCGCGTTGATCCTGTGTGGGAACACCTTCGTGGATGGGTTCCCTATTTCTATCGTCATACTAGATGTCCCTTGTTTCTCTTTCTGTTAGATCGCCGTTGTTGTGGAAACGTAGGCTTAAACTATCCAGCATCACAACGGTACAGTCAGTGCAAGTGGTTCAAACGAGACAGAAAATGTGCTACTGAACCTCTAAACTAACGGATAAATGCTAAACGTACAGACACGTGCCCGACGGGCATTATAATGGTGCAAAATGATGGTGCTAGATGATGGTGCTAGATGATTGGTAGTACGAACCTGGTAAAATACCGAAGCTGCAAACGTCCTGCATGCCGGCAGAGCCAAATAAACCGCTGGAGGTATTTTGCATAATTGCGCGGCTGCAGCTGTAGCGCGCCGCTGCAATTCTTATTTAAGCACCAGCGAGTCTGTCGCTGGGGTGTCATTAGCTCGTGTTATGCACTGAATTGTTTACGTTAATTATTTAGACAACGCTCTAGGCCCTGAATTATGTGCTAGAATACTTTGCGTTAGACATTTAGTCAGGTACATTATTTAAATTTTTGGGTTTGCTAGCAGGCAGTAGACGGACCGACAGGCTCATTTACTGAGAGCCGCCGGGACGCGGGCTCCCGCCCCCTATGAGCTATTATCATTATTTCAAAATCGTTATGTACCAGAATACTTCGTTTTAAACCCATAATTTTGTTTGATGTACACATCGCTTTATACCCTCCATTATGTGCCTGAATTTTTTTTTATAAAAAACAAATGCATTACACCCAGAGCGGAGTGCCTCAGTGCTATGCCGATGCCACTCTTTGCAATCGCACACACAACTTACGTGCGGACGGTCAGCTCTCACATCGTCTCGATTGCGCAACACAAGTCGGTATCCAAGATACTCCCCTCGAGAAAACGTGCATAAGCTGAACGACGTGCGAATTAGAGATCCGCTCATAAAGTTGAACGAGTAGCGCGGCGTCGCCATCAAAATACCATCCAAAAACGCACGAACTTCTTTAGAAATCTGACGAATATGAACATTTCGTTAAAAATTATCACTTTCAGCATTATTCATTGCCCTGTATTTATTTATTTTCCTAAAACTCTCCATGTTATAGTTATCCAAACAACTAAAAGTTGTCCTAATTCAAAATTCTATAAGTAGGACAACTTTGGATTTTTTTTTTTTTATAACTATAGCGTAGAGGGTTAGAAGTGGTCATCACGCCCACGAAATATGCCGTAAAGAAGGGTTGTCCTCTTAATTTACTAAATTATGCCAGAAATAAACCTGGAATCTTCCCTCTTCCCTGAACAAAGCGACGACACGTAATTGCAATGAATATAAGAGAAGATGAATTCATCAGAGAGAATGACCGCGTTATTCCCGCTATGACGGGAATGTCGCAGCAATGGCAACGCTCGCTGCACGGGGGAAACTCTGCAATTTGCGCAGGAAATTACTTCACAATTGCATCAGACAAATGCAGATTTCATATCGGTCCGGCGAGCTGATTACGAACGTCAAAGACATGTTCCGCAGGGACGGCAAAAGCTATGGCGTTTCATGAATGTTATTTTTACTTCAACTTAATAGTAGAGTCATTTATTGGTCTGATAATTTAATTGCACTTCAATGGTTTATACCGGCAAGATTGTAATTAATGCTTTATTTAGTCTCGCAAATCGTCCATCTGAGATTATCGTTCCATGTTGGCCATCAACCGTTGGCAACCGAGGGATAATCATACCTGTTTGCTTGTAATTACTGGAAACGCCCCTCAAATATGACTGCAGTGTTAATGGAGGGGCGGTTTAATTGACTCGTCAGGTATAGTTTTGTTTCCAGGTTAATTTCTGTGAGTGCCGTACAGCACGCGGTCGTCCTGAGAATCAGACACATTGTATGGGCCTATAAATTTGGTTCGGCTGTTATTTTCGCTGAACCGCACCTACCTAAGCATTACCTTAGTTTCTTCTTACCAAACATACACTAATCTGACCTAACCTAAACCATTCCGACATAACCTAAACCATTCCGACATAACCTAAACCATTCCGACATAACCTAAACCATTCCGACATAACCTAAACCATTCCGACATAACCTAAACCATTCCTACCCAATACATTGATTTAGACCGCATGCTCCACCACAAGCATTCTACATTACACAAACTCTGAAGGTTAAATTTTATTGCATTATTTCATCATATCCCAACGATGATGTATGTTGCATCATTTACTTCAAATCAACCTTACGACTCTTATCCTGTTCTAAACACAGACAGTTGTGCGCAGTGCTGCGGCAGCAATATCGTAATACTACAGTAACCTCCTCTGCCCTGGTTTTTTTTTTTTTTTTTTTTTTTTTGCGGCTTTGCGGCCATCCTCCCTTTTTGTCTTAGCACTGCTGTAATTTGGTTTTCCTGCCGGGCAGCAGAGACGCAAATTTCCATCAATATATCAATAACTAGAAAATCTTAAGTAATAATAATTATATCAAGACTCGAAAGCTCATGAACATGTATCGAGCACTGCATCCAAGATCGTGCGTTGACAGACTTTATCTCAACAGAAGAGAGGGGGGGGGCCGTGGCCTCATCAGCGTCGAGGACTGCGTCGAAGTGGAAAACCAACAGTTCAGAGAGAGCGACGACCCTTGAGCACGATCCTTAGTCGAGGTGAAGTTGCTGAAAGAGACCGAAACGGCTGACCAGTTCAAATAGTGACGACGCCTCAATCGGACTAACAAATGGAAGAGCATGGAGATATCCGGCCAGTACCTCGAAGCTGTTCAGGATACAATAGTCCCCAACTCATGGAACTGGCTCCTGAGGAGTGAGCTGAATTGGGGAACAGATAGCACCATCGTTGCAGCTCATAAGCAAGCCTTCAGAACCCGGTATATCCAAAACAAGAAAGACAGAAAGAACGTGCCAAAAATCTGTAGAGTTTGTAAGAGTTCGGATGAAACCATCAACCACGTAGTAAGCGAATGAGGAGTGCTGGTGCAAAAGGAGTACAAGCGCAGACACGATAAAGTTGCTCGACATCTCCACTGGACTCTCCTGCAGATACATAACTTCCCGTTCAGTGAGAGGTGGTACGAGCACGAACCCGCGCCCGTAGTTGAAAATAAAGCTGTGCAAATCTACTGGGACAAAAGGCTTGAACCCGACAGAGAAATTCATGCCAATTGACCGAACATCATTGTCAAAAACAAACAGGAGAAGTTGGCCAAACTGATCGATGTTTCAATCCCCTTCGACTCCAGATTCGTGGACAAGGAAACGGAGAAGAAAGAAAGTACCGTGACCTTGCCTTCGAACTTGAACGACTGTGGCAAATGAAGGTGGACATCGTTCCAGTGGTCATCGGAGCTCTGGGGGCAATGTCCAAGAATCTCAAGAATGCCCTGCAGGAGCTGAAATGCAGCCATCTCCATCCTGGAACCCTCCAGAAAAGCGCTCTGCTTGGAACAGCGCACATCATTTGCAAAGTACTCTAAGCCTTAGGTTGTGGGGTGCAACCCGGCGCTAGAGCGGAGAACCCAACATCGCTCAACCCATCCAAACTTTGGGTTGTGAAATCCCCTCCATGATAATAATAACGAGGCCTTCTACACCAAATAGGGGCAGATCGTGCTAACATTTTTTCGGTGAGCAGACGACCAAAAGCCCTTAGGCTGCAGGGCTTTCTAAAAGGAGGCCTTAGGATGTAAACTTCAAGGAAATAGGATACTGTTATGGGGCCGCGCCCATCCTTCTTCAGGAGAAATGACTTTCAGGAGTGATAAATGTAACAGCTGCAGAATATCACATTCCAGCTGTCGCTCTACCGTCCGTAGCTAATCTAATCCATCTACTTGTTGACAAAATTATATCCTGAAAATAAAATAAGCAGATTGGATAAACACGTATTTGACATTAGCCTATTCCTAAGGCATCAGATTTACAGACCATCGTTTCCGAAATTCTGCTGGAAAGACACAGGAATTGTTCTTCCCTACATATGACTTAAAATTTCTTGCGATGGCCGGGAAACGAACCCGGGTCAACTGCTTGGAAGGCAGCTATGCTCACCACTATACCACCATCGCTTATTATAATGCTGACTGTGTATTTACTTTTATTCGTAACAGTGATACATAATCGGAGGACAGCAAAAGACTGGTTGGGGAATAGTGCCAACATAGAGAAGCCCCATAGTTTCCCTTTCCTAAGATACGCACACTGAATGTCTACTGCTTCTGATCCTACTGATCAGCTGCCTTCCTTTTCAGGGCTAGATGGGCCTGCAGAAATGAAGACCTCGAAACTGGACTTGTCCTGAATATCAAACAGACACGCTGGCTTCGACCCACTGAATCGGGTTTTAGGCGTTCTTTTTTGGCCGGTTATCCTTGAGACTAGCCAAATTCTATTATTGCCGCGTAATATAGCTTTCTAGCTGGCTCACAGTAATCTAGCTGGCTCTATCATATGTATCACAAGTGGCGAAGCCAGCGCTCCTGTCAGATATTCCGGATAAATAAAGCCTTGAAGTCTTAAAATTATCGTCCAGTCCCTCTTCTATTTGACCTCTTCTTTCCCGAACTGCTATTTCTACACTATGTGTTCGTCACTGATATAGTTCGTTTTGCTGGGCCTTCAGCTTGTAGTAAATTTATTCCACTGTGGCTCACCTGCGTTTTGAAATGATTTATGATAAGCCCAACTCATACTAGGGCGAGTTGTCGTGCGACAAGGGTTCTTTGTACTATTGTCTTTCAACGAGATAAAAAACAGCTTTGGTAGCGACGCAGCAGGCAGCGGCTAGACGGGGCTAAGCTAAGATTATGACAGGTGATTGACGGATAAGAAATACATCTTCGCTGCCCTTTACGTTATGCGACGTCTGGAACACCAACCCCAGTGTCCCCAAATTACGATCGCAACCCCAAAAATTTTACAAATGACTATCAGGACTCGTAATCTCTTCTGGACTGGTGGATCTTCGAAAGATCCCGTATTTCTTTGTTTTTTTTTCTATTCTAAAACATACTAGCAGAACGTGGTTTCGATCCACGGACCTCTGGGCCCAGCACGCTTCCTCTGCGCCACTCTGCTGTGTCTGCATTTCAAATGCATTCTTACTGCTAAAATGGGTATTTACCGTCCACACCTTTATGCCGTTTTCACATTTAGGCAAGGCCAAACTCACTTCGGCATAAACAAGCAGAGTATGTACTTAGAGTCCTACGTGTAAGTCTGTGCGGCCCAGAATCTGGCCGGGTCAGGTTCCCCCTCTCGCCAACATATGCACTTAGCTGAGTTACCCTTAAGTATGAAGTGGACTTCGCCGCGTGGATCTTGACAGTGCAGTACGTTGCTGCTGAGTAGGCACGCACTCTCATGTACTGTAATTAAGTTACCCCTTCGATATGTTTTTTCCAACTTTGTTCTTCTGGTATCACGTTGCTGCATTGTATGCGACCTCAGTAAATGTAAATTTGTTCTATTTAAGTGAGTGATTAAGGAAATACGTATTCGTATCCTTATGAAGAAACTATCGTATACCGAATTAAGAAACACGCTACTTGTTCACTTGTAATTCTTTCATTCCCACTTTGCTTTTTCCCATGTTCATATTCTTACCTACGATGATTTCTTCTGTTCTACCTCATATCTACAGACTTGCTGTTACCCTACTCGTTAGTCTTGTTCAGGAACACAATCGTTCTTGGGTTCCATATCTTCACTGGCATATTATATGTCTCTTCCTGTCCCTCTCTTAGTATAGCTAATTCGTGCTGGTAATTAAGTGAGCCATAAATTAACCTATGTAATACAATAATTATTCTATTTTCATAATTCTACCGACGATGTTTTCTTCGGTTTTTCCTTTTTTCTATCGACGTACTATAGTGTATACCTCTCTTTCTTCCTCTGCGTGATTGCCTTTCTAGGGGAAACAGAGGCATAAACCACTTGATATGACTTGTGACATGTGATATCATCCTCACTCTGATCCTATTCTAAAGGCGGAGAGCTGAGTTCAGCACTGTGGCAGTAATATCTTCTTACCAGCCTTCTTCACCCAGCAACCCTTTTGGAGGCTATCGGCCCTCTTAATTATAACGTACCCCTAAGAAAGTTTGGGGCCGCCGCGCAGAAGCTGAATTACGGATTACCTTGTATATATATATCGATGCAGACCACATGCTCCACCAGACCCAGTCTGTATAACACGACCTCGAAAAGCTCTGGTCTGTGCTGTGGTAGTGTTACAGTTTCGTTTTCCAGCTCAGCCGCAGAGATGCAAATTCTCATCACTTTTGTCCGCTACAGCAAGAAATTAAATTCCAGTAATTAAGAGGCCTTCTATGCTAACAGTGAGCAGATCTTGCCGGACACGTGTCGGCCGGAAGAAGACCAAAAGCCCTCTAGTCGCAGGGCCTCGTGACTTAGAAAGCCAGAAATATGAAGTTGTCACCACAAGATCACGCTCAGCTCTGTTCACATGAAGAGACTAACAATAGGAGCGATAAATGGGACAACAGCATCTACCATTTTAGTTACCCCTTCACCCTGTATAGTTATTCAATTACTGCTACGAATATTAGTAAGCTTTTGTCTCGAAAACAAAATAAGCGAAACGGATGAAAACTCGCTTAGTGCGATCTCAAGGTATCAAATTTCCAGACTATCCTTTCCTAAATTCGACTGGAAAGACACAGGAATTTTCTTTCTTATATATGATTTAAAATATTTGCGATGGCCGGGAATCGAACCCGGGTCAACTGCTTGGAAGGCAGCTATGCTCACCACTATACCACCATCGCCGACGACGTAAAAGCTTATGATAAATTTTATTTAATACTCATGGAGACATTACAATATTGAAGTGCAACATGGTACACAAGTGAATGTATCTTATTTCTAGGTTACAAACAGAAGATATGTCCTAGTGATCATACATAGTCGTATATTCACTATTGTTTACAACTGTGGAATTATATAAATGGAGTATAGCAAACGCCTGGTTGGGGAAGAGTGCCTACAAAGAGAAGCGTTGCTCTCGACTCTTGTTTAAGATTGGCGTACTGAATATCGACTTCTGATCCTACTGGGTTCCTTCCTTTGCAGCCACTTGTCTTCCTTGGGACATGGCCGGCAAAATAAAGATTTTGAGGCTTTACTTGGCCTGAATATCAAACAGACACGTAGGCTTCGACTCGTTGAATTGGGCTTTAGGTGTTAACCGGTGATCGGTTACCTTGAAACTTGCAAAGTCTTATTATTTGTGCATAAATTAACGTATTAACAGGTTCAAAGTGTTCGAATTGGTTCCATCACACATGACACAGTTCAAAGTGACAAAAGCAGCGCTCCTGTTTCACGTCCCGGATAGATAAAGCCTTGAAATTCTGGAATTACCGCCCAAACTCTCGTCTGTTTCACCTCTTCTTTCCCAATTGCTGCTTCTATGCTGGATGCTCCTTACTAATTTAGTTCGTTCTGCTAGACCTTCAGCATGCCCTAATATTATGCTCTGCGGCTCACCATGTGTTTTGAAATGATTTATGATTAACACAATTCACACTAGGTCGAGTTGTTTTGCGACGAGGGTTCTTTGCACTGTTATCTTTCAGCGAGAAAAAAAAATTTGAAGCGACGCAGCAGGCAGCCTGGCTAAGCTTTGATCATAACGACTACAAGTGGTTGACCACATACAAAAAAAAAAAAACTATTCGCTGTCCTTAAAGTTATGCAAATGATGTCTTAACAAGCACACAACTCTGTTTCCCCAAATGAAGATCGTAATCTCCAAAATCTTACAAGTAACTATCAGGAGTCCAAACCCTCTCTGGAGTGGTGGATCTTCGGAAGATCTGCTAAGTTATTAATTTTTCCTCTAAAATCAGCTAGCAGAGCGTGGTTTCGATCCACGGACCTCTGGGTTATGGGCCCAGCACGCTTCCTCTGCGCCACTCTGCTGTCATTGCCGAAATTTTGGCATTGTTACTGTTAAAATGGACATTTTCCTTTCACAGTTTTATGCCGTTTCCACTTTGTTCAATATCTTCATTGCCACTCTCCAGACAAAGTTCAGTACAATTGGAGTAGGTGACTATATCAACAATAAAGCAGTAAATGCCCTTAGTATTGCTGACGACATAATGCTTGCCTCTCTCCATCCTACAGAATTAGACAAGTTGCTCGCAATTTGCGAGCGCGAAGCAAATAAACTTTGTGTAGAGTGTAATACAGTATAAGCAGTACGTATAAAATGTTATTGCAGAAGAAGCCTTTCTGGTGATTGATGTCCTGTTCTCGATGGTGTACAGCTTACATATGTAAACAGCTTCTCTTTCCTGGGTCACAAAATCACTGATGATTCGTTATAACAAAAATATAGCGAAAGATACGCGAAAGCTCCATGCAGTTGGTCACACGTTAATTCGGAAGGTAATATTGCGTTTTAATGCACATAGCCAAAAAATAAATTAATCAATGTACTTTTTGATGTAGAATCCAAATGTGAAAACTGTTTTCGGCGGTCGGCTCTACTTTTTGAGATACATGACTTTGAGGTTCCCATTGTTTTCCTATCTGAGAAAATACCCGGCGATGACAAGAGATTAATGGAACACCTTTAAAATGTCTTTTAACCTAACCTAGGTTAGGTTAAAAAAAACTGTTTTAAAGGTGTCCCATTACTCTCTTGTCATCGCGGGGCAGTGGCGTAGCCAGGAAATTTTACATGGGGGCGAGCTGGGGGCTAACAATATTAAGGGGGGAGGGCGGCTTAACCAGAATTGTAGCAAAGCAGCCCCAGCAGCGTCCAGCGGCATTCCCCTCTATCGAGCTCAGCAACTAATGCTTACATCGAGATCTTGAGACAGCTTCATTGGAATCCTCGTCGACAGTAAACGCACAATGGCTACCACGGTTTATTTTTTTATCCCAAAACATAAAGTTTCAAAGAATCTCTGAAATGCACTATTCCATTGGCTTATCTCACTTCTCGATAATCCTACTGTCAAGAGGCACAGTTGATCAGAGCCTGTCCTGACCGTTAGATGGTAAACCACGACTTCCTCTTCCCAGGGAAACAAGGATGAGATTAGATATCTGGCACTGGCAATATAATGGACGTACAACACCCATTCCCAAAGAGCCGCGAAGAGTAGCATCTATTTGACGTATTGCTGCTACATCAGACGATATTAACCTCTGAGGTTAAAGAAAAGAAGAGAAAAATATTTAAGAAAATGCCACGCCCATGAGGTGACCGTGCCACCGCAACAGAAAATCGTGGACTCAGAGACGTTCGATTAGATGGGGTACGATACATGATAGCTTGAGGTGGCCTCCGAAGCTTTGGCCGTTAAGAGTTTCACTCCTAAAAAAGTTCATAGCTATGGAAGATTTGCTTTTAATTTTATTAAGACTGTAAACGCGTTGATTGTCTGCGCCGGCAACTTCGGAAGGCAGTCCACTCCAACTGTTCACTATGAAGCACGAGAAAAACTGCTGGCTCAGAGTTGTTCTTTGAGCTTTTGGCCGTTGTTTCGGAAGTGATCATCGAGTTCTGTCTTAGAAGTCCCATTGTAGGTACTTTTCGTGCACTTGAATGCCTATATTATTTGCCCTTCCCAAGCTGTCTTTACTCGAGAAAAATGATTCCGACGTCCTTTACGCGAAAGTCGTATGACATTTTTCGCAGTTGAAGGTTCAATTTTGTTACCCTGCGTTGGATTCATACTATTTTGTGGATATCGCTGCACTTATGCGGCGACAAAAATTGGCGAACAAATTCTCAATGCGGACGCACTAGCGCTTCGTACAAAGGAATAATTTTGCAATTAGATTACTACGATTGAGGTGGCGCGGCGCAGTGGTTTCAGTGGTCCAGTTCCAGTAGCAGGGTGATGTGCAACGATGTGCAACAGGACATGGGCAACCGGCAACATCATATCTTTGGATCGATATACTAGCATATAGCTCTAAATAATAGCTACATGTTTTGCCACCATGTTCAGCTGGCTGCCGTGAAGTCCAGGGTTCGAATCTCACTACAGATAACAATATTCGCACTTTCTCATCAGCAGGCTGTGGGGTCCGTTGTTGATGGCAACTTAGTGTTTCAGATTTTTCCGGTAGGTGCAATGGAGACCATTAGTGTGAGGGAGTGAGCAGCTCGCCTCGCAGGAGGTTCTATGGTTGGTTCGGCGCGGCCCTTCTTGCTGTACCGACGAGCAAAACTACATCCTCTATCAGCTGAATGCTGAGAATAACACTCACGTCCGTCTGATGGTGAAGTAAGATGGCTGTATCGGCCGCAGGATGGGAAGGATTACACTCCGGCCTCGTTTTCATCTGAGCCCCAGTCGAAGAAGAGAGGTGACCAATCGGCGTGCTCATCCACCATCACACCGGCCAGGGCTCTTCATATGGGCACAAGTGGCTTCCTGAACCCGTAGTTAAAATAAATGAATCTACTCTCACTCGGTCATATACCAGCGACTTGAGGGTAAACAATCAAGCCACATTCAAATTCCTAAACTTTACAACCATACTCTAAGTAGTGCAAGGAGACCGGATACGGAGGAAACCGAGTATTTATTTTCATTTATTCAACTCCGAAACTTACAAAACATTATACATACATGAGTAAGACAATGCATACGCAAATATTTTACCTCTCACTCTCCCTTGAGATGGACGCTGCACGACCTCGCACTGCGAAGTCCACACTCTTGAAGTGATGCAACACCTATCCTAAATGAATGGTATCATTCACAACGCACATCTCCTAATTCTTCGGAAGAATTTTACCTAGCAAATTTTCTACAGTGAAACTCCCGGAATTCCAGGTCCTATGTCAATATTCCTCACAAAAACATTCAAAAATGAACAAGTTATATTCCAAGTCAACGATTGATCAAGCTAGCAGGACTCGAAGGTAATACTTGTCAGTTTGCGAGAAACAAATGAGTATCAACTCCATAACCCTGCAAACTCCCCCTCTCCTCTTCTGCCTTCCGGTCTTTCCTTTTCTTCCGTCCTCCACCTCATCCAGTCCTCCACCCACTCTGCGCCGATCTCTCTTCCTATTTTAACTGTGAAGCTCTTGAGAGCCGCCTCTTGGCGTTGCTTGAGTTGAGGGCCGATATTCATCCCAACCCGGGCACTGCACTATATGTAATCCGTGTGGAGAGAGAGAGGGACGGAGGGCTGGTCTTCCCGAATACCGATGCGATAACTTCGTTAGCTGGTTTTACCGGCGGTTTCTGGGTCTTTCCTGGGTGTGGAGCTGGTCTACCGGTTGGACCTGTCCGGCCTGCTGCTCCTCGCCCAGCCCCAACAAATCTCCCCATCCCTGTCGCCTCCCCTCGTTCCACTTTTCACCCGCTCCCCCACTTCCCATTCCGTGTCGTCATTTCCTTCTCAATTCCCTGCATCCGCCTCTACCTAGTCTTCTCCGACCCACTGTCCCCGCCTATGTGGGAGGGTTCTCCAGCTAAACTGCAACACTATGTAACATCACATAGTAGAGCTGGAGAACTTCCTCCCACGCAAGCTAATTTCTGTCTCCAGCATCCAAGAGACCAAGCTATCTGCTCGCTCAACCCTGCGTAACCTGTCCCACTACTCTGCCATCAGGCGGGATAGACCCGGTCCGTGTAGTGGTGGAAGCTTCATTGTCCACATTCACCATTCGATGATCTACATCCCATTGGACACAAGCAGCTTTCTCCCCGATGATCAGTTCGTATTCCAGAGAGTAAGGGTAGGTACTCACTGCTAACAGCTTTCTACTTATCTACAATGATTATCTTCCTCCGACTTCTTCCTGTCCCTCGATTATCCACGAGACTTCCTTCTTCTCAACTTTCTTCAACCTCCGTCCAGATCATCCCTCTTAGTCCCCATTAGCGCTCCACCAGTAGAGGTGTGGTGCTTCATGAGGCAAATGCACTAGTGAACCTGTCCTCAATGGTTAGTCTCCCACACGTTCCCCGCCTGCCATTCCTCTCCACCTTCTGACCTCTCCTTTTTGAAGACCCAAGGGCTCTCGACTTTGAGAGGCATACCTCTGTTTCTTTATGCTCGGACCACCTCTCTATTACAATCTCGCCTAACTGCTTTTCCCCAGCACCAATTTTTCACCAACAACCGCAAGTGGACTGGAATTCCTATCGAGTGAAAACTGAGACTACGCCCAATCACCTGCCCCTACTTCCTTTGCTTTTGATGGCGACCGTGGAAGTAGAGGAAATCCATAACCGTGCGCTCTCTAGATAACGGATCCTGAAAGTCCTGGTTTGCACTAGCGGAGGCCAATAGAGAGAACTTTGATTTTGAAGTATAGGGCCCCCATCCGCTCCGTCATCACTTTCGCCGACCTGGTGCTGGTATCCCTACGTCTCTGTATCATCTGGATGCTGCATCTGGCCGCAGTTCCTGATGACGGGGTTAATTACAGGGAGGTGGTGGCCTCCACTACCTGAACAAAAATGATTTGCGTTTCCTGCCGTCTCCACAACTGAGACAACGCAGCCCTCCCTTAGAGCACTGCAGTCTCGCTACTGTGCGGCCCTCACTTCCTACAGGCACAGGATTGCCCTGAAAGCCTCTCCGCCGTGCCCACTCTGTGAGGCAGGTGTGCGAACAGTCTCACATCTTTTCCTAGTCAGTGCATTTCCGGCAGGACTAACTCTTGTGTATTTCTAGAAGCACCCTCTCGGTGTCTCCGTCTATCTTGGTTCTCAATCGTCTTTTGACTATCGCCCTCCTCTTCCTCGCCCTGTTTCTCCAGAAAATCCTCCGTATGGAACTCGCAGTTTGGCACTACACCCCCACTTCCAGGCAAGTGCAATGTCTGTAGGGTAAATTGTCCCGTGTTTCATTGATGTTTTATTGTTTTCATAAGAAAACAAATGTTGAAATGGCATTGAAGTGAGAGAGCAATTCACCTGAATGCAGCTGTTTTTTTCCAAAGACCAATATTGCACAAAATTCGGCTTGCCAATTATCTTTCCTCACTGTTGAACCATGCAACATTTTTTCGCTGTCTGTAAATTATTGCGAAGCAAGAGCAAGCAGAATATGTTTGAGGAAAATGAGTTTTGGAAGCTATTTATCCCCCTTAGCAAGTAAGTTCAAAAATTGCTGTCGAGCCCTGCGTATGTCAGAGATGTTATAAATAATTCAGTACGGTAAATACAATTGTGACAAGGGTGTATGTTCGAGCTCTATACATGGTTGATCCGACTGTTCTTTTGAGCCGCAGCGAATTCGTCAGCGAACTCTTCCAAGTTCATAAATTCTGCTCGCTTTCTGCCAATGGTCACCGCTGTCGCTCAGTCGACTATGTCCCATCGAATTTCTCAGGTAAGTTTTGATGAATTCACTGCTGAAAAACTTCGCTCACACTACGCAGATGAAACTGCTGTGACTGCTGCAGCATTAGTGAGCTGGTAGAGCTCAAAGAAGGCATCCTCATATGGTTTTAGAACTACAAGACGTTCATCCAGACACGTTGAGTTCGCCTCTCCTCTCCTAAACTTTCTATCAGCATCTTCAATTGGTGCGAGTCATGCTTCAGGCCCTCCTGGCTGTCTTCATGAATCTTCTGCGGAGCCGTCAGGTTGTTAAGGGCCAGAAAGCTCTTCCAACATCACCGGTGACAAAGTAGCCACACCTCCATCGAATCCTGGTTTGGATCAATAACTATCCGTCTCAGTTCAAGGAGCATCCTGTCGAAGACAAGTAGCATGAAGTCCACCCTGAACTCCACTTCTGGCACGTGGCGCCCTATATTACTGCCCATGAAGTCGCCTCCAGCAGATATATTCTTTCATTTGCCGTTAAGGTTGAAATGCTCTCTTTGGTCTGGGTACTGAGGACAAGTCTTTCTCGCAGTTTTCAACAACTTTTCTGATTTCCTCCCAGATCTAGTGAATGGCCTCTTCTTTGCTGCGCTTGGCTCCTAGCTACTCAACGGCAACTGAAGCCAGGTTGCTTGCCTCGGAGAAATTAATTCTCTGTCAGAATTTTGCTCGTGCTACACTGCAACTGCTAGAGCATAGAAGTAGAAATGCTGTCATTGTGTCGAGACATGAAGCTGCATGTTATGCTCGGCCGCGGTGAACAAAGCAAGTAACAAATTACATTTTGTTACGGGGGAGGATGGCGCAGGTTGTTCTCTCTTTATATTTTAAATATGCGATATTATTGTACCAGGAGCTTTTATACTCCAAAATCGCCCAGATAAAACAACAAAAAAAAATATACCTTACACATTTATTCAAGGCTTGGTTTCCAGTGGGAGGGGGGGGACGCGACTGAGGGGAGGGGGGTGTGAGATATTTTTGAGAGAGCGTGCGCCCTCACGCCCACTTGTATCTTCGCCACTGTCGCCGGGCATTTTCTCCCATAGGAAAACAATGGGAACTTTAAAGTCGTATATTTCAAAAAGTAGAGCCGGCTGCCAAAAACTGTTTTCAGATTTGGATTTTACATCAAAACGTACATCGATTAAAAATTTCTCTGACTATGTGGGTTTAAACGCAAATATACCATTCGGAAATTCAGACACTGCTCTGAAGAGAGCAAATGCCAGCTGTTCCGCACCTGTAACTCACTTTGTTGTAACTTTAAAAACGATATCCATTGAGCGCTTGCGCGTTGTTCGTAACGACGTATTTCGCAGATTAATGAAAGTAAGAATTTGCCAAGGTCTAATAAGGCAAGTGTAATATTTACTCAGAGGTACACTGATTCTTTCAAAGTCAGGACTAGGAAATGCGCCATGAGCTTAAAAAAACAGGATTAAAAACTCCAACAAGTCGTTAATTAAATCAATCAACTTTACTAGGTACTCACAGGGGTGGTGCAATAGTTATGTTAAACTTGATAGCCTTAGTACACGTTACACCGCATTCTGGCTCATTGTTTGGCCTCTGTTTGGTAAGAGTATGCGCTGCCATCGGCTATACATATCTGACAGTCTGTAGCAAGGGCCATCGCAGACCACGTTTATCAGCGAATTAGCTGACTTTTCTATCCTGTATTGGAGACTGTAAGCACATTTCCTTGTTCTGACCTTCAGACAGTCAGTATACTTATGAGCAAATATCACTCTAGCACTATACGACCTAGGTACATTCATAAGCCGGCGAAATATGCCATTGTAAGCCACACGTAGGCGCACAATGGTCTTCTGTTTAAAGTTCGACCAAAGCGAGTTACAGTACATTAAAGTCATCCGCAATGGCCCTTGCTACAAACTATCCAAACTATGATCTAAGATAGGTGTCTGTCCGTTAGTCCGTCTGTCTGGAGCCTTTTAAAAGCCGTATCCAGGACACAAACATATGAGCGTCTTCTTAATTACTATAGAATTGGGCTGGGGACTTTGTGAACTTGGTGGCCTTTTTGGACTTTACGTAACGCAAGAATTTTTCCTCACCGCCGTTATTTGTAACTGTTGTATCATTTAAGAAACACTTACAAAATTTGAAAATACGAAAATAATGACAGTTCTATGCATGTAAGTGCCTAGATAGCTCAGTTGGGAGAGCGTTAGACTGAAGATCTAAAGGTCCCCGGTCCGATCCCGGGTCTGGGCAGAGATCTTTTAAGAAAAAAAAACTGCTACCATGAGATGGGACGAAGTGGGCAGCGATACTAGTCATTCGTCTAACGTCAACGATAACACAATCATTGCAGTACGGTTATTGTGCCTGTTATAACTGTTATATCATTTAAGAAACACTTATAAAATTTCAAAATACGAAAATAATGACAGTATATCATATGTATATGCCTAGATAGCTCAGTTGGGAGAGCGTTAGACTGAAGATCTAAAGGTCCCCGGTTCGATCCCGGGTCTGGGCAGAGATCTTTTAAGAAAAAAACTGCTACCATGAGATGGGACAAAGTGGGCAGCGATACTAGTCACTCGTCTAACGTCTACGATTACTGCGATAACACAATCATTGCAGTACGGTTATTGTGCCATTATATTGCCGCTCTGTGTCGGTGACGAACATTGACGGTGTCTACAGCATCTCCAGCCCGCAATTGCAAAGAGTAATAATCGAAAGTATCTCCATGATCATTTCTTAACAAAGGTTGAGGCGGTAGAGATGTTGACCTCGGATCCTCATGATGACGGTTCGAGTCCCTCACCGAACCCGCCTGTTGCACAAAAAATCTTACGGGATTTTGTTGGCATTATTGCTGCCAGCATTTTCTCGTAAAATATACGGAATTTTGTTAAGAGTATAGCACCGGTAGGCACTTGCGGTCGCTTGCCACCCAGTCACAGAGTAGAAAAAAAAGACCATACGCAGAAGACCGACCTTCTTTGTACTTTCATTGCTGTGCCACGTGCAAACCCAAGTGACCGCAGCCGTCCATCTCTGTTCTGTACAAACCAGTCCAGCAGTTCTAGTTACTTTTTTATATTTTGAGTATTAAAATACGGGTATTCAATCAAGTATTTTTTGTGATACTTATGTAATTTCCTGCCCTAGTCAAGTTGTTAGGGCTTTGCTTTTAATTGTTGGTGATATGTTGAGATACAGGCCTACTATACAGTAGAAGCCATAAATGTGACAACTGCAGGAAGAACAATTTTAGTGGTCGCTTCACCATCCGTAGTTATTCTATTCCTGCTATACAGTATGTTACGTTTGATTATGCAAATACAATTTTTTACTTTATTTTTCAAGATAAGTGTCTAACTTTGAAATATCTATATTAACTTAAAGTATGGCTTGTTGCAAATGTAAACAGCACTTGTAGAATAAATATTTAGCCATTTGCTAAGTTTATCATACAACTTGCTTGTTTACGGGGTTTTTACTGTTACCTCAGATTATGCAACAAGTTAATAAAAACTTCATAAAGAGGAAATAAATACAATGAACAGGAACATTTTTATTAAAGGTCCAAAATCAAGAAATTATAACCAAAACCATTCAATAAACACTGAAATAAGTGTTCAGTAGTGGTAAGCATAAGTTAATTTGAACAAGGCAACCTCCATTTTTCACGATTTTTATAAGGCGATTATCAACAGACTTTGTCAGGTTTCATATTTCAGATGGTGCAATAGAACATGCAGCTGTTTTTACTGTATTCCACGGGCTTACTTTGCTCGAAAACTGCCGACCACCTTCATAGACCTTCCTTTTGATCATTGCCCAGAGTTTCTCAATGCGATTTAAATCGGGGCTATTCGCTGGCCAGGTCATAATCCTTTTTTATTTAAATCCTCCATCCACAAGCCAGTTAGCAGTGTACCGTGCTTGGTGCGAGGGAGCGTTATCGTGCTGAAATACCAATTTGGATCTACGTGCGATAGTCTGCTCATCAAACCATGGAATCAAGTTGCTTCAAGAAACTAAAACTAAAAAACTGGCAGTACCTTTATGCATTCAGTTAGCTCCTTTGGCCACTTCAAATGGACCAATAAGGGTGTCACCTATTATCCCGGTTCAAAACATTAGACCTCTACCACCT
>LQNS02278089.1:8245073-8257916 GCA_001587735.2 Parhyale hawaiensis | reverse complement strand
TTTTTATTGGCATACTACATTCCTTTTCTTCTTGCTCTGTGATATTGCCTGGGTTGTTGAAACTGAAGCATAAACTACTCAATATAAATAACAAGACTTGGCGATATCATCCTCACTCTGATCCTATTCTGAAAGCAGAGAGCTGAGCTCAGCACTGCGGCAGCAATATCTTATTACCAGCCTTCACCCTGTAGCCCTTTTTGGTGGTTTTGCGACCATTGGCCCTTTTAAGTTACAACGCTGATATAAATTGGTACCCCAGCCGGGCCGCATCGACGCAAATTCCCAACAGTTCATCAATAACTATTAAAAATAAAAATGTATGTAATCATCAGGCCTTCTGGCATAAAAAGATACAAATTGTTGAAATTTTACCTGCCATTTTACCTCCAGCTAGAAGACGACCAAAAACCATCAGGGCTTCTTAAAGAAAAGTCCCAAATGCGCAGAAAGCCAAAAATGACAAGTTGCTGTAATGGGGCCGCCGCGCCTACCCCTTTGTAGCTATACGAGTAAAGACTTCTTTAGAACAAATACGTGGTATGGCATTCCCACTGTCGCTCTTCTATCTGTAGTAATCTAATAATCTCATCCCACTACATATTGCTAAAATTATATATATATATATATATATCCCGAAAATGTAACGAGCGGATCCGATAAACACGCGTGTGACACTATCAGTAGGGTGTCAGACTTCCAGGCCACATTTTCCGAAATTCGTCTGGAATGCCGCATTTATGCTTCTTGGATGTACATATTTTAAAACTTCTTGCGATGGCCGGGAATCGAACCCGGGTCAACTGCTTGGAAGGCAGCTATGCTCACCACTATACCACCATCGCACATTTAACATGAGACTGCGCATTTGCTATCATTTGCAACAGCGGAATTTAAAAGGTAGATACCAAGAGACTGGATGGGAAGTAGTGCCTACAAAGAGGAGACCCGTGCGTGCTCTACCTTTTCCCTCACGAACCCCGGGGCGGTCCAGACCGCTGTTTCTGCTGGTGATGTGGCAGCTCCTCTTGATGAGGTAAGTTTGTAAGGATAGGTAGGTCGTCCATACTTTCCTTTGGGCCTCGCGAAATGAGCCACCGAATGGGGAGACGAGGCTCATCCCACGAGCCTGTTATCTGCTCACGTGTGGAGGGCCGTGGACGGGACCTTCAGCACAAGTGTTTCTTTCTTCTGTATTGCATCATGTGTCGCGTTCGAAAGGAAGGAATGAAGATGGAAACACATCTTAGTTCCCACTGGCTACTGTTCTTCTTACAGCTCCTCTAAATTAATACCTTATGTCAGAAATACAGCATGGCTCCCTAATGAAGTACCTATGCACATACCACATTCTTATTTTTTTCCCCTGCTTCATTCGAACGCTGGAGCTCGCAGCTGTTGAGCACATAACATATAAATAGATTATGTGCAGCACAAATGTCTAGGCTAAGTTTACTGTTGAAAAGAAATCAAAGGCCATGGCTGAACTAAGAAGCAAGAAAGAGGAACCCTCTGTCTTTTACTACAACAAATTAGAAGTTTAACATTGGTTGAAGCGTTAACGATAGCAAGAGCGGTGAGGTTGCACGATAAGAAACTATAATAAACTTGTTTCTAGAAGTTATCACACACATCAAAATGCATCAGGAACACAGAAATTGCCCCAATATTACACGATGGTGAAACTTAAATTGGATCTAAGGGCCTGATGACGCTGCAAAGTGTTCCTTAAAAATGATGCCCATTGCAGTTGGCGGCCGAGTTATATACCCGAAATTTGCCGGTTACATTAGCACCATGAATATCACCTCCGTTTGTGATATTTAGATATGGAGACCTAGAATGAACACCATCACGGTCTGATGCGGTCTTTGCAAACCATGACAAGTGCTGTGCGGCTGCAACGACTTTCGATGGAAGCCGAGGTTACGGCCGCTTGGTATTGGCGTGACTAGGTTTAAAAGCGCAATCATGCATCGCATATGCGACCTTTGGGCTGTACTGGTAGCGAAGGGACATCAGGAGGTGCCTTCTGAGGTCGTGGAAACCGAGGTGTAGGGCAACCAATATTCTAAAAATCTCCTCGGGGTTACGGCTGTTGGAGCGAGACGAACGTCGCATTACAAGAAGGAAATGTGCATTAGAAATGTTTGACCAGTCAGAATGTGCTAGAATTGTGTGACCACGACCTTTCGGCTTTCAAAAACCAAACACAAGTTTCCTAGCGGATGATCCTGTGCTCAGTACATAACATTGACTGTACAATATATACATGAATTTCGTTTTAAAATCTTATGCATTGTGTGGCCACGTATAGTCTCCTTCTCTTATCGTTTTTCGTAACTTGAATTCTGCGCACCTGATTTTCTCGCCAGTAGTAGCGCACTGAGCCTAAGTGATGGTCGCACCTCCCCAAATTTTGCAAGTTAACATTAAGACTCTCAAACTTACACTGGGGGGGGGGGATCTTAACAAAATTAGGTGTTTGCTTCAATCTAAAACGATTAGCAGAGCGTGGTTTCGATCCACGGACCTCTGGGTTATGGGCCCAGCACGCTTCCTCTGCGCCACTCTGCTGACATTAGCTACGTGTCTTCTGCCACGGCAAATTTCCTGGCAGGGCTTCATCCCATTTCCATAGTAGGTCGAAGTCAGTTTGGTGGAAACAAGGAGTACTTCGAGTTCCATGTGGGAGTCGGCGCGACCCAGTCTCCACAAGCCTCGAAGTTTCAATAAGGGAAAATGAAAATTTCGGGGTCTTCACTGAACGCAACATAAGAAGCGATTGTTATTATCACTCATGAGTAAAGCGAGAGTGGTTACCTACCTTGAGTTACCATGAGGGTCTTCGCAAGAAGTCCAGGTGACGTTGTTCACGTCCCCCCACGTGTGTAGAGTCACTCCGCTGGGTGTCTTCTGTGGTGCCGCAGTTAGCGACCAAAGAGAGAGCCAGCAGCGAATTATCTCCACAGGGCACGTAACCGCTGACCGCTGGTCTATCTGGTATTCTTCTTAAATGTGAATCCAGCATATTTTTTAACTCTACAATTTTGATAACAGTGGCGTTTCGAATATGCCGAGGCATTTTGTTAAACAATCTTGCTCCCCGTACAGCGATAATGTTGATAATGTTTTTGTTTAGGGTTTAAATTCATATGTATATTTTTTGTCTGTCCACCCAAATAGAGGGTGAAAAGTTCAGCAATGTTAATACTTTTGGCAGGGAGTCAGGTGGGTTGACTTAGATGTGAAAAGTGCCAAAACTCTAGAATAAGCTGGCCATAAAAACTGACGGCGTTGAATTTGCTCCCCACCACGGGCAACGGTGTTACGCCTCGAGGCGCTCTAGTTATTAATTTGTTCACTATACACTGTCTCGTGTATTAATGCGACCGACGTACACAAACTCTACAGATATTTGAAACTCCTACTTTGTTTTTGTTGTCGATTTTGCGATTCGGACTTCCGTAGGTTTATACAAGCAGGTGATATCTATCTACAAAGGTGCATTAGAAAATCATCTATGTATACAACTCTGACTCTTTACAAAGTGAATGCCACTGAATAAAGGAAGCTCTCAACAAAGTCCTCATTTGACTTGAGTGCTTCCTTAGATTCTTCAGGGGGGCATAGGGGGCATAGGGGGGCATAGGGGGGCATAGGGGGCATAGGGTGGGCATAGGGGGGCATAGGGTGGGCATAGGGTGGGCCATAGGTCATAGATTTAAGTTAGTTGGCTTCTCTCATCCTATGTTATGGGAAGCAGGGCCCCAAGGGGATTGTACAGGTTACCTCAACATTTAGCTAGGCCTTTGGGGCGTCTTTCATGCCCACTTGCTTCTTTCCATCTTCACACTCCTACTGATAATGCTTTGTTTTGTTCTTCCTCTTCTTTCCCGACTTGCTGTTCCTGTGCGCGTTGACACGTGCATGGGTTCCACGTTTCTCTTGACATTCTTTATGTCCCTTCTTTCTTCCTCTCTTTGGATCTCAGTTACTTTGTAAAGAGGCTTAAACTATAGAAAATTAAAAATAATAACTTCTTATATCCTTTAATTATTATTTGTAACGCTTATCTTCACAATTGTCTTTTCCATTATTTTATTTTTTAATAATGAATTTTTGTACCATGAAGACCGGCGTTTTCCAAGCTTTGTTTCTTCTTCCCTATGCTTGTTTTCAGTTTCCTCATATTTTTAGTTTCAAAATCGCTTGGTTATAGTTCCCAAAGCTTGCTTGTAATTTCTCTATACTTTGTTTTGGTGTCTAAATGCTTTGTTCAGTTTTCCTTTGTTCGGTTTCGGTTTTCTCATGCTTGATTTTGTTGGCCACTTGCTTGGTTTAGTTTCACTAAAAGTACTCTCTTCTCTCCTCAAGCTTGGTTTCGGTTCTTCATGTTTGGTTTTGGCTTCTCCATGTTGATCACCTGAGTACTCGCATAAATATTCCCAGAATAGACGCCCCTGCGCAACATCAATAATTCTTTTCATCACCCGCCTGATCCGCCGAGGAGGGACGCCAGCATCAGTTACCGTGTCAACACGGAGGCGCTCGCAAGCCACACTCGCGTTTGTTTTGGCCACCGCTGTTTGTTCTCGCGCTTTGTTCTGTCTCGGGGTAACGGACGGAACTTTTCCGTTTAATGGAAAGCGAGCATCCGTCTTTTTGCTGTCTCTCACACGGACGGAAATTTCATTAGGATGTATTGAACTGTCCGCGCATCTGCATCTCGGATCAGCTAGAGCACTCGAATGGAGGAGCGTCGAGGCCTCCTCGAGTACTCTAGGAAGCCCTTGGTGCGTCCACGTCACAACTCCTCGCCCTTTATTTTATCTTTTTTTTAGCTCATTTGACTTGGAAGAACAATGGTTTGTTTACCAAGGCGAAAAATACTGAATTTAAATAATATAAAATGCAAAAAGGCGCCTTTTATCCTTTTTGGACTTCATCTAGTTAAACAGAACAATTCTTAACAATGCGTACGAATTTCACTAACAGTTGTATTAATAAATTTATAGAAAACATCATGTATGTGCGAAAACGTGTTGTAGAATAAAATTTATCCCATACAATTGTATAACATGCCAGTCAGTCGTGAATTTAATTATTTCATTTTTCTCGATGCGCATAAAAAATAACATTGTTCTCGTTCGTTCTAATTTAAAGTAAACTTTAACAATACAAGTAGTGTGCCAATGCCAGCTCGGTAGCCAGTGACCTATGGAATAAAAGAAAGAAGGAATACTCATTTATTAAATTTCATCTAAATACTGTGCCGCTATATGAGAGAAATGATTAGTACTAGCATGGGAGATAATCAGTAGCTGGAATGCAAATTTATCAATGTGGGCAAAGTACACTTGTGATTAAAGAAAGTACCACCATGGCTGACTAGCTTTTGCGTAGGAGGTGATCTCCACAAGCCCAGGGAACCGGGCCCCTATGGTTACTTGACACTCGTAGGCTCTCGTGACAATTGCATTTCCTGCATATTTTATTATCTTGCATTCTTGTACTCCAGCTCGTGTTGTTTTGCCCCATTGTTCCCTTTCTTCCCGACCTGCTGTGCCCCAGGGAGCTTGTCCAGTATTGGAACTCCCACGTGCATTGGTTCCAAATTTCTATCTCTTTTCTCCGTGCCCCTCCCCGCTTTGTAGCTTGGTAGGCTTAACCAAGCGTGGAAACAAATCTTGAGTCAATTTTGCATTTTTCGAAAGCGGTCATTAAATGCCCCATATTATGTACTCGTAGCTAGGTTATCTTCCGTACACTTACGTCTTTCCCCATATTTTCACCTCAAATATTCCTTCATGGCATTTTTTGCCATGAAGATCACAAAAGTTCTCAACGGCAAACTTGCTAATCGAAGACATGTGAGTCCCTTACTGAAAAAGCTTCAATGGCCACTTATTGAAACGAAGTTAAAATTAAGATGCAGCCCAACCGTGTCTCGTTTAAACCACGAGGCTCTAGATAACGCAGAGATTGAGCAGTTTGCTCTCAGTGAAGAGATCAATGGACGAGCTCTTTGAAAAACCATCTGTCAGTGTTCTTGAATCTGAAAAACTGTATTTTCTAAGTCTGGAAAAACAGCCCTTCCTAAGTCTGGAGCTCACATTTGGAATAATCTTCCAATTCCTAGAAATACATGATAAGACTGACATCAACTAGATCACCAATATGACCGTCACAATAACTTCACCTAAAACTTGCCACTCTTGGCATAACTTTCAGCTAGTTTTTATCCTCAATCTAAACTTCACATTCACTCTCTCCTTACTTTGAAAATTTTCTTAGTATATATGGCCTGCAAATCACACAGAATATATCCTAAGTAAGGTAAGCGCTGCCAATCGGGACGGTTTCTGGCGAGGGCCTCTAAATTCGCCCAATTCCGGTTCCCAGGCTCGCCCACTTGGTGTATTGCCATTCACATGCCACCGCCGATACACCGGAAGTGCACTGACCGTAACAAACCGCTTAATTGGGGCCGCGAGCCTTGGAAACCATCCCATACCCCGCTCTTTCCCCTACTTCTGATTCGTCGGATTACCATCTACTACCCTAGGTCTAATAAATATGCACTCTGTATTCTATCTCTAGAAATTTCATAATTCTAAGAGAAGAAATTGGTTCATCCGGTATCTCTTTCTAATATGAATGTCCTACTAGTACATGGCGTGTCCTCAATAACATGTGGGCATTGTCCACACTCCACAGGTGCCCCTCTGGAGACGTAGGATGGACCATAGACCATATAGGGTTAGGTTAGGTTCGCCCATCCTATGTTATGGGGCCAGGCAACCCCAAGAGACCCGTGTAGGTTACCTCAGCCATTAGCTAGGCCTTCGGGACGCCTGTCTTTCGTGCCCACTTTACTCCCCTCCTGAGTTCATACTCCTAGTTGCTCATGCTTTATTTTGTTCTCCCTCTGCATTCCCGACATGCTGTTCTCATGCGCGGTCATCCTGTGTGGGAATACCTTCGTGCATGGGTTCCCCGTTTCTATACCGGCATATCATATGTCCCTTGCACTTTTCTCTGTGATATCGTTCTGCTCGGAAACTGAGGCTTAAACTCTTTCACTATAACTAACCATCGACAGGTGTAAAGCTACAAGACTACAGCTAGTTCTCTCACCATCTTCATATCACGACTATCAGCCTCAGATGATATAATAAAGGAATTCTCATTTTTTCTTGCTTCTTTCCCCGTTTTGAACGACAGCATTTATTCATTTTGTAATAAGCCTTTTCAATCCCCGTGCATAATAATAACACGAGTTATTAGCTTACATCAAGACCGGCAGGCTGCTCTGAGTGCCGAGCTTCCGAGAAATGTAGGGCAAACTCTGGTATTTGCGCTAATGCTATGCAGCTTCATTATCCGACGGAAGTCGTCTGTCGCTCAATAATATTGCAATAGAGCGCAGATTTTCCGGTGAATAACCATTGTTCTTCTCTCGAACTCAACACTTGGAGATCGCTCGCGAGGTTCAATTATTGTTCCCCTGTGTTAGCGTGCATTTGTTTGATTGAACTGAAAGGCTTCGGCTGAGCATGAATAGAAATTGCCCGTCCAATTTGATGGGGCAGCGCATACATGAATTTTTTTTACTGAAAAGCACTGGAGGTATCGCAGCGGCAGTATTGCTGTCTAATAGCTTAGCACTTCCAAGGCTGTTTTGCGTTAGGCGTCATATTCGCAAGGCTGTTTTGCGTTAGGCGTCATATTCGCAAGGCTGTTTTGCGTTAGGCGTCATATTCGCTAGGCTGTTCTGCGTTAGGCGTCATATTCGCAAGGCTAATGTTATGAAATTTATAAAGTGCACTTTGCACCTGTGTGAGAAGACCCTAGTGCGGTGGGTTCCACGTTTACTGTCAAAATACTACATGTCCCTTCCTTTTTTCTTATTTTTTGAGCAGGAATTAGACGATATTTTCACTCGCATTATAAAATGCGACAGCATGCTGAGCTCTTTATCTTGTATGATGAAACTTAAATGATTCAGCTACCGGTGATTACCTGCAGTGTGGAGATAACTCGCAGCTGATTCTCGAGTAACTATGTCACAAGCTGTTACTATACGAGAGCTGCGGGTGGGTTTATGACACTACCTGATCCTCGTTCGAAAACGTCCCTCAAAGACACGGGTACGCTGCACTTTAGTCTGGAAGTGATAGCCTGATATTCTTCTGCGTAGCATTAGGGTATCGTGTACCCTGCGTTACTGTTCTCAAGATTAAGAACAACTATAATGAAGAACAAATGATAATAAGGTGAAACTCCACTGGCTTTAAACCTGCCTTTCATATCGTTACATATATCTTACACATCATGTACCGTAGTGTTATTCCTACTAGAGCGGTGAATTAATTCTTGAAAAAAGAAGAATAACAGCAGGGTTTATTCTATTGATATTAAACTATTTATAATAAATAAAAAAGAGATACTTTTAAGGAGTGAACCCATTTCAATTTCTATCTATTTACACGCGCATATGTTTCATGTAGTTATCTACAAAATATTTTCAATATAATCCTAGTCTATACTGCGCTGGAATGAGCATCGTCGTTTTGTCTAATGTCCTTTTTGTCAAATATATGACCGTTCAAAGTCTATTGCAGAAGCGATGTTTTCATACAATGATTTTTAAGAGCTTCAAAGCAGCGTAATATGTGCCAACAATAATAATTTTGAAAAAAACTGTTGAAACTGAGGCGTTTTTCCGCAGACATTGGATGAAAAAGTAAATAAATTTGAACACGATCCGAAATAAGGTGAAATTTGACTGGTGCAAATTTGGGGTACCTTTTTCTTCTCTGCCCCCCTATAGGGAGGGCAAAGAAGAAAACTGTTTTTGTGGCCTATATACATATATGGGAATTACCCTATTGCTGAACTAACTTTATTTCCGAACAAACAATTATATTTGATAGCTGAAAATAATAATCCCATCAAATAGTAACTGTTTGTTCGGAAATAGTAAGTTCGACAATTGGGTAATTCCCCTAGATAGAATCGACCACTCTATGCTATGGGAGCAGCGCCCCCGAGGGGAGCCTGTAGGTTACCTTAGCCATTAGCTAGGGCTTCGGGACATCTATCGTTCGTGCCCACTTTGCTGCCTTCCAATTTCATTACTCCTACTGTCCTAGCTCTAAGCTATTCTTCCTGTTCTTTCCCGACTTGTTCCCATGCGCGTTGATTCTGTGTGGGAACAAATTCGTATACGGTTTAACGTTCCTATCGACATAGTACATGTCCCTTGTTTCCCACTCTATTAGATCGCCGGTGTAGTGGACACGAAGGTATAAACTATTCGGTATAATAATACACTTCAACTTTTACCCCTGACCACTTCGTAGATGTTTGACAGCCACAAGTTCCGACCGTGCAACCTCGTCATCTAGTACTCTGTTTGGTATTTATCGGCCTGCCATGGACGCCCGTAAAGGTAAAGTCAACTTGACCGTACCCTCAACTGGGAAGCCCGCATGCACTGATTTGTGCTGCAGATATAGACCAACAGGCCTCAGAAGAGATACGGCTGCAGTCGACCACAGATTGTCTAGAGACATGGCGCCAGTGACGGAAGACTCCCTGCGACAATATCTGCGACCCCAACTTTCCCCATTCTGGGAAGGTCAGTAAAACCACAGCAGTATGCAGACCGGATGCTGACCAATCACATCAAGCGCTGCAAAGAACTTGCCCAGCTGGGTACGAAGCACGAACCAGCAGCCTTGAGAGTCAAAGTCAGACGCTTTAGTCTGCTGCTACAGCGAGTCGTGTAGTATTAGTAGTAGCGACAACCATTGCCTTCCAAGTGAAGTCAGTATATAAAGAGTTGAACTTGTTGCCATCCCATAATTGTTTGCATCCGACGTGAGGGCGGGCCTGCGGATTTCCAACGGGATATATCCTTTTCAATTTCGTGTTTCCATAACAACGAGGGAAATAAGGCCTGTGGCCTGATCTATCCTCTCTGACAAGACGGACTTCTAGGGCAAAAAGCAATCCTCCATCACGCAAACAGCGACTACGGTAATTAAGCCTTTAATATGAATATATAGTCGAGTTTCCTCGGCCATTATTATTGTCTGTATAACCCACCAAAGCTCCAAAACCATGAAAGTATATCCTCAGGTAGTATAGCGAGAGCAAAATGTGGAAAATCATTTCCCTTCACCTCCCCATCATCTTAACAGAACGAGGACTTCACTGATCATTCTCGTCCCCCTCCCCATTATCTGAGTCATCATCTATGAACTTTCCTCCCCCCCCCCACATCAGGCTCTCAATACAGCCCCATTGTGCGCCCTCCAATAGAAAATACCTGTTGCAACAAAGCCACCGATCGTAACAATGGTTGGGGCAACTGTTGACGAGAGAAACCTCTTTCTCTTGTTCTGCACACCTTGTGTTCCAACGCTGCTGCTGCTGGCAATGGTTACTGCCGCCCTCTGTTGACGGAGTCTCGCTTGCTCTGATTTATAATCGATGCTTCGTATTGAGTCGCTGGCCTTGCTTTTTGTGTGCTCAAACAAACTTTTTGTACACTTGAACGTGAAGGTTTATGTCTGAAAGCGCGATGTATACATGCAGAGCTGTGTATATACAGCTCTGTCTATATACAATGTTGCACACAGACAACGTTGTATACATAGTGAAGAAATAGTTTACCTCCAAGCAAAATAAGATTATAACATGATAACGACTCAATGCTCCACTTGCTAGAAGAAGTTGCACTGTTTGAGGTGTCGCTTATAAGTGTGCGGGTTTAAATGGGGTTACCACAACGCATCGACCAGGAATTTCGTATTATTGATATATATGTATAAGAGATGTAGTATATATATGATTTTGCCGAGATCTGCCACTCAAGAACCGTTTCGAAGTCTCGAAGTCCTGATGTTCACTTGGACAATTTTGGACTTTGCGGTTTCCATTTTAGGCTCATCGTAGGACTCTTGTAATTACTTACAAAGGTATTAGTTTTCGGCAACATAAATCTTGAACCAAAATTGGTAGTCAATGATCTTTTCTATCAGACGTACGATACCACAATGCGGTTTGCGGACAGCCTGGGATTTGTATAGAAGTGGCCCCTGGATAGCTCAGGTTGTAAGTTTTGTTTAAAAATATGTATTTTTAAATATATATATATCGGGAAAATTTTATTATGCGATGGCCGGGAATCGAACCCGGGTCAACTGCTTGGAAGGCAGCTATGCTCACCACTATACCACCATCGCTGACGTTTTCATGAAGTAGACATGAATATAAATACAAGGATCTAGGAATTCATTTGTGTATGAGAATTAATTAACTGATGGGCAGAACTTAGCCAGGATGTTGGAACTCAAATGCCACTCACAATAATTATTCTACCGCAAATAACAATATGTAGTGCTTACTATACCACTACTGCATTAATTATAAAAAAATGAGTGGATCTCGTTTATCTAAGCATCCAAAAGGCATTTGACAAAGTCCCCCATCAACGATTATTTAAAAAAAAAATAGAAGCGCGTAACATTCAGGACAACTATTCACGCTGGATCCGGGCTTGGCTCACTGGTTGGCAGCAGCGTGTGAAGCTGCAAAGAGAACCGAGGGACTGAACGCCGGTCTCGCACAAAGTAACGTGCTTGGCCTTCTTCTGTTCTTAATATATATATATATATCAGTGATCTTGATCTTAACATCTGAATCAAAATCAGTAAATTCATAACACTAAGCTATGTCATCCTGCCGCATCGGCCACGGATAGAATCGAGATCCATCAAAACCTTGACCGCCTCAAACTAGAGAGCCGCCACGCGGCTGGTGAACTTTAATGTCGACAAATGTTCGGTTATGTACGTAGGGCTGGAGAAGCCATCACCACCTCAATTGGAAATGAACGGCATAGAATTAGCAGCCGTCACCCAACGACGCGACCTGCATGGGTATGCTTATTACAAACAAACAACTCAGTCACCAAGTTGACAAGGGTGTCAAAATGGCCAGCAAAGTACCAGAAATTTCGAGCACATATCAAAGTATACAGTCGTTCACTTGTACAAAGCACTAATGCACCAGCATTAAGGATTTGCTGTTCAATTGTGGTCGCCATATCAGTGCAACAATATTGATAAAATGGAAAGAATCCAACGCAGAGCAACCAAATTAATGGCTCAGCTGCGAAAGATGTCCTACGAGTACTGCCTACAGGAAGTAGGACTAATCACTCTCGAGCAAATACGACTCAGGGGGCAATTAATAGGCACTTCAAGTACGTGAATGGCTTCAACGACGTGCATACAACTGGATTTTTGACAGAGACGTTGATGCTCGCCTGTGAAACAACGGCCATAAAATTCTACAATAAAAGTCGAAGATCTACTCCAAGCCAGCAGTTATTCCTGTACAGTACCTTTGCAGTAGATTCTCCTCGGACATATTGTCCGTGCAGAGACAGCTAATGCGTTTCAAAATCGTTTTGATAAACATAGAGAGCAACGCCCTAAAAACAGCTACTAACTCCTCCAGGACTCACAAACTCTTTACGGCCAAATCTCCGGAAGCCACCCTAATCCGTTATCTTTCATGCTCCAAATAACTTAAGGCCTCCGAGCCCCAAGGATCTGCAGTAGATAATCGTGTTTGCATCTTCAACAACATGGCCAGAGCTCATTGAGGGCCGGAGAGCGAGTTCCGGCTGCTTTATGAGAATGGTTCTGCTGCCGATTGCCATCTGTGTTTGCTTGACAAAGTGGTTCGTCGATGTGCGTTCATGCTGGGTGGTGTTGTGCCTTGTGATCTGGCGCATCGTCGCAGAGTTGGTGGGGTCTGTTT
>LQNS02278089.1:8213311-8226109 GCA_001587735.2 Parhyale hawaiensis | reverse complement strand
GTTCATTAAGAAATGACAGGAAGACAACCAGCCTGTCTGTTACGGCGGCTTATGAAGCAGACGGTCTCTCTCGAAAGGGAAAAAAATTCTTATTTGAGGTAACTTTTAGGAATACCTTCCAAACCCGAGGAAGGTCTTGAAATCGAATGGGTCTGCAAGCTAGAACTGCTTTGAAACATATCGTTGCGTCATTATGGAGTTACGCCTTTACGTAGTTCCAGGAAACATAACAACTGAGAAATGATGTTCCTCAGGAGGCAGGGTATGTCACCCTCGCCTAAAATTGACGGTTTGTCCGCATTTGTCCGTTTTTGCTCTCTTTAGGCCGTACTGTCGAAAAATCCGATCTAATTTCGGGTAAGTTGGACTATATTCGGGTTTCATATCGGGTAGGTTAGGCGAGGGTAGGTCTGTTTTTTTTTCATTTTTAAATTTCGGGTACTGTAAATTTTAGTCGATGGTGAAAAGGGGTTAGGGAATATGCCTTACGGTTGGTTAGGTTAGCAGCGATCGCGTATGCTACGTACTAGCACCGTGAGTCAAAATTGCTTGCAAAACATTTTTCTGTACACTGCAAACTTGTTATGGATGAAAGTTTAATAGTGAATTCATCAATTAGCGTAAATTTTTACTCTAAGTCCGGCACCACATTTTCGTATTTTGACACTTTTTATAGGTTAAAGGAGCCATTTTAAAACGGTTTTCATCAATGCTATTTTTTCGGTAAACTCTTCGTTTTCGAGATATAGCGCAATTAAGTTCACATTGTTTTTCTATTGGGAAAAATAACTTGCTAGCGACCCCGTAGGAGCCTAACCTAGGAGCGGGGACAGTCGTTGAGCTACCCCTGCCACAATACATATATTTAGGCATCACGTACCCAAGGGCGCCGCGAGTGCCTTTTCCGCAGGAGATGTTGCAGCTTGCCGCAGTTCTGCTGCCGAGGTTAGTTTTGTAAAGTTAGGTAGGTTCTCTACTTTTCCTTTCTGTTTCGTGAGGTGGGCTGTCGATCGAGATAGCCGACCTAGTTCGCGGGACACCTCTAGTCTCTCTCGTGTGGAAGGCCACAAAAGGAGCCGTCCACTCGAGGGTCTTTTACTATTCTTTGCGCCTTATTCCCGCCAGTAGTAGCGCACTGAGCCAAATTGAGTTCTTCCGGCAGGAATGCCGAGATAAAATATTCCTACTGATGCCATAAAAATAAAAATGAAATTCACTGTTGAATCTCCTGAGTTGCGGCTGCGGTGGTAAAACTGAACTATAGCTGTCAGTGACCTCTGATTTATCATTTTATTTAGAATACGATTCCGGGTTCGTCTATGTACGTCACTCCAGCGTTCTTAAAGATTTCTTTACTGGTGCAGCGAAATAAAAGATATAACTACACAATAATTCTAAACATAAATTTAAAATATGCTCATGTAAATCAACCTGTCTTAACTAATTCATGAATTCACTATCCAGTTTTCATTCCAACCGGCTTTGTAGTGTTAAAATACCTCGTGCAAACACTTGACCATATTGTGGGGAATTGCTAAACTGCAGCAGCCAAAGCACTGCAGTAGGCCTCTGTGAACCCAACCCACCATACAGCAGACGACCCCGCAGTAGGTCTATGTAATGAAGAAATCTGGCGCAAATAGAGCGCCTCCTCAAAGGCCTGTTCAGCGCGATTGCTTCATGGACCACAGAACTTCATTAAGTTCTGAAGACAACGCAAAGTTGATCAAACTTTTTCGTAAAGTTTGAACTTTGGTCCAACACCTCAGGCCGACATTGTCCTCAGACTGCAGCCAAAGTTTGAACTTTGGTTTTGAGGAATTAGAGGGCTTATAGAGCTGCATTTTCAGCTGCTGGCATTCGTNGATCAAACTTTTTCGTAAAGTTTGAACTTTGGTCCAACACCTCAGGCCGACATTGTCCTCAGACTGCAGCCAAAGTTTGAACTTTGGTTTTGAGGAATTAGAGGGCTTATAGAGCTGCATTTTCAGCTGCTGGCATTCGTGTAGCCGCCGCTGCTACTGCAACAGCAGCTTACTGCTGTTGACGGACATTTTTTTTAGCCCTTCACTGCATGATTTATTGCATATAATTCATGCATGATAGTGTTGTTTCTACGAGAAAGGCCAGTTGCGGCGTTAGTTTTAGGAGAGATATAGAAATCTAAAACCAAAAATGCATACTGTTGCACAATCGATAGGTAGATCTATGTAATCACAGGGAAAACGAATGATACTGAATTCAGTAAATCATATACTGAAAGCGTTATGGACCTTTATGCACCCTCCAGAAGAGCGCTCTGCTTGGAGCAGCGCACATCATTCGCAAAGTGCTCTGAGCCTTAGGTTGCGGGATGCGACCCGACGCTAAAGCGTAAAGCTCAAACATCGCTCAAACATCCCATAATTTGGGTTGTGAAATGCCCTAGATAATAATAGTAGAACTTGTACTTGCGAGGCTAGGTTAGGTTAGGATGACAATATATACGGACACTGTAAAAAAACCGTTTATCATTAACCCTTTACGCCCTGTATTATTTTATTTTTTAGAGCTATTTTATACTTTAATTTTCAGTGAGACGAATTCGTCACAGTCGTGCGTAAAGGGTTAAAGCTCAGCACGTTACGGAAATACTGTTGTTTCACTCACCAATACCTAATAAAGTAAATCTTGCCGAAAGGTCTTATAAACATGGGATATCTGCGAATACGTCGTAAAGAATATCACGTGGTAATAAGAGACAAGTTCACAGACGACCTCTTTTCCTACCGAGCAATGCAACTTCGTACCTATCCAAACTCAGAATTGCTACGCATGCCTATAGAAATTTGGGTACGAAACGCTGGCGGTATTAACTGGCGAATTTGCCGCCTGACTGTGACTGCAAATGTTGCGCTCTGCTGCATTTGTTGGTCTCAGCCTCCCAGCTATACATTTCCTTTCCTGGCTAGTTTTTGTGCACCAATGCATAATGCGCCCTCTTAATAAGCATTGGAAGACTTGTATGACTCCTAGTCCATAGTGATCGGGATCAGGTCGCCGAATAGCTCCGCTAATAGAACACAGTCGTCATTCTAAACACAACTTTTACTTCGGTCAAAACGAACTTATTAACCCAGAGTGTTTCATATCACGCTGCGCCTAGTAATTTGGCCCAAAGAAACGGCCGTATTTAACAGAGAGTATTTCACAAGGGTTAGTAAATTTAGTTAATGGAAATGGACAGTCGTAGACGGGTACTGCAGCAAGCGTTAATAAATTTAACTACTAGAAACGGACGTTTCTAATACGGGTGTTTCACCAGTGTTCATAAATTTTGCCCAGTGAGACAGATGTATTTAACCCAAAGTGTTTCATCTTTTGCACAAAGTACCGGGCCGAGAACAATACCGCAGGCCGAAAGGTCGCTTGGGGTTCTCCTGACAAACGATCCCTGATCCACTGCACCGTTCAGCGGACCGTCCCTCGGCGACCCGAGCCATGGCCTGAATTTCTAACGGCGGCAGAACGGTTCCATGTCGCTGACAGCTTCATCGGTGTTGCCGTCGGTGCCGCGTCGGCCGGGAAATGGAGGACAGATTGTTAAATTTCGGTAAAACTTGTAGGAAGCGCATGGCTTTCATATGTGAAACACACGGTGCCGTTGAACTGTTCAAATCGGGACTCCAATTTTGCTTGCTGAGCTCTACTGGAACAATGGACGTGACTGGCACCCGACATGTTGAAAACTTGTCTTCCTGCAGAGCTGGCACTTATGGTACTCCGACCTGTCTCACTTTTATGGTGCCACAAAGACCAGCTAATGTGCAGAATTTTAATACTAGGCCATGTTGCTTGAGCCAGCAAGCATATCCATTGGGGATAATTAGGAGGCGTTGAATTTGATCAGCGTGAAAAACGAGGCAGCTATAGCCACACCGGAAGTCAACTTGAAGAGCATTTATCGATATTATTTCTCTCTAGCTCCGTACGAGGTACACGGATCATAAAACAAGAACAAATACTCGTGTATCCCTATATCCGTTGTCTGTCATACAAGTACTGTAGCTTTTAATAGATTAATGTACATATAAAACTAATGTAAGGTATGTAAATGTACAAGAGCGTCCAGCCGTCAAAATGATAAGAATAATTTTGTAATTAAGCTTTTTATGGTTCCTGCTTGTGGTGCAGGTTTTGTCGCAGATATTATACCCATAAGTTCATACTTGCAGGCTTGATCTTCCATTAAAGTAGCAAATGTTGCGCCGTTGTAAGTTTGCGAAAACAATATTTCCTTCCTGCAAGTAAAAACCCGACTATCAGCTAATGCTATAAGGACACACTTCGCATTTACTCAAGCAACTTGATGCAAGGATGCGAGACTCGGACGTCATTTATGCCACAGTATTTATGCTACCGATTTTGAACACATATCTCAACAGCCCGCGAGCTGCACATCCGAGCAACTAGTTGAGAATAAAAAAAATGCACATGTGTCCCAGGCATTAGACATGCTCGAANAGACTCGGACGTCATTTATGCCACAGTATTTATGCTACCGATTTTGAACACATATCTCAACAGCCCGCGAGCTGCACATCCGAGCAACTAGTTGAGAATAAAAAAAATGCACATGTGTCCCAGGCATTAGACATGCTCGAAAGAGCTGAACCAAGAAAATATAGTTCAATCAAAAGAAATCACCTGAAATGCTCGATACTTACTGTGTGCTGGATACCAGTAGAAAGTTGAACTTACACGATCGGAAAAAAGTTGAACTTTCACGATCGAAAAAAAATTGGCTGCTGTGTGCATTGAACATATTTTGGCCTCTGCTCAGCGTGAAGTTTCAACCGATACGAAGAAATTCGGTCAAGGAAAATATAAGCAAAATGGATTATGCACGAGAGGAACGAAAACTCAAACCAATATTGAGCCTCTCTAACTGCAACAACAGCATTGAGCTCGAATAATATGAGACGTAGCTTATGCACGACAGGATCGAAAACTCTATCATAACCACCGCCTTTCATCTACCACGCTCGAAAAAGAATTGTATCTGTTGTGCGCGTTTGGTGGATTGGCGCGATCGATCGATCGCCCTGCGCGTTTGGTGGATCGTTCAAATTTTTAAATGAAAAAAAAAAACAGTCCTTGCCTCCCCTAACCTACCCGACATTAAACCCGAATATAATCCAACTTACCCGAAATTACGGCCTAATACCCACAACATCCACCAAAACGCGCAGCGCGATCAATCGATCGCGCAAATCCACCAAACGCGCGCAACATATCAAATAGCCCCGAGTCACTAGTCAAGTAACAGCGAGCTTCAAAAAATGGCAGTATTTTGATCTTCGAGCATATATTCCAAACAACTATATTTGTCGTTGTAATTGAGAGCTTAAATTTTATGGTATCTCATCTTGCTATTCAGTAGATGAATTTTCTGTCTAAATCTTTACGAGTGTGACGGAGAGAAAAACCAGCCAAGGGAGCGAGCCAGTAAGCAAGCAACCAACCAAAAACAGTGCATTATTATAGATTGGAATATAAAATATCAAAAGAAAGAAATAGTAATGTCTTCCATTTCAATGTCCTAAGTGTCTATAGCTCATTGTGGGCCGGGGTGTAAGTCTCGGTCTCTCTTTGGGAATGGGCCTTTTGGTTCGTCTACTGCCGCCTATCTAATCTAATCTAATCTAATCTAGTCAGTCATACTTTTTTCCGGTGGCCAATTTCTATAAAGAAGCGTCTTGTATGTGGCCGACACGAAACTAGAACACTTTAACATTACCAGCGAATGTAGCGCTAGCACTAGAGTGAGCAGAGTGGCGCAGCGGAAGCGTGCTGGGCCCATAACCCAGAGGTCCGTGGATCGAAACCACGCTCTGCTAAGTTAACTTTTGCTTTCACAGCACATGACTTGCCAGCCAGGTGAGCTTGAGGTCAGGGTCAGCCGCGTACAGGTGTCCGATTTTTTGTAAAAGCAACTGCCCAGACCCGGGATCGAACCGGGGACCTTTAGATCTTCAGTCTAACGCTCTCCCAACTGAGCTATCTAGGCGACAGATTAAAGAGTACTGTAATATTTAGTATTGAAGCACAACATCTTCTTTAATTTGACGATTATGGGAGATTACGTGGGAAATTTTGTCTGCTAAACTTTAACAACTTGTATAAAACAGACAAGATTCTCTGTTAAGTGGCGTAAAGATAGGCTCAAAGTTATTCGTAATAAATTTATTACTGACTTGTTCTTGAATATTTTAAGTACACTTTCCGCATCCCAAACTTGAATGCAAATATTACAGAAGGGCCACAGGTTTTTTCTTTGCAACTTTCACCGCATTTTATCGAGCAATTTAATTACGCGTGATCACTTTATTGTTTCGGATGACGCTCGCATAAGTGATAGCTGTTAATTGCTCTAAAATCTGTAACTATATATGCCGTGCGCGTTTGGTGGATTTGCGCGATCGATCGATCGCGCTGCGCGTTTGTTGGATCGTTCAAATCTTTAAATGGAAAACAAAAAACAGTCCTTGGCTCTCCTAACCTACCCGACATTAAACCCGAATATAGTCCAACTTACCCGAAATTACGGCCTAATACCTACAACATCCACCAAACGCGCAGCGCGATTGATCTATCACGCAAATCCACCAAACGCGCGCAACATATACGTAAAGTAATCAAATTCATGCAATATTCCATAAGTATTAAGTTTTTCTGTTTTGTGAACCAATTTTAAAGCCGTGCGCAGACGAGCGACGTCTTCGCTGAGTTCGACCGGACGAAATGGTCGGATCGTCAAGCTTGACACAACATTTCAATGCACACGTAGAGGAGGGAAACGTTCTTGCAGTTGCAATGTCCTTGGGTAAAGGGTTTGGAAGTTGCATGGAAAAGAAATTGCTGGTATTAATTAAATAGATTTTATTGCTTGTTTACACGCCGTTTTTTCTTCACCGTGCAACTGAATATTTTGTACTATCATGTCTATGCATAGTTTGTAAATAACATTTTGAGATGTACGTTTCCTGTGGCTATCATCGTTGTAGCCTGGAGACAAATCCAATTTACACATTTGGCCTTGCAGTTACAATCGATCGCCACCGGTTAACGTAAAGTTTTAAGGAAGACTGAGCCATAACATACCATAGAAGTGAACAGATAACAGGGAAAACTGGACCGCAAGTTGCTTTGAATTGCTCGAAAGCTGCGAAGAAGATTGCCTAGATGCATCCGGCCGAACTCGCTCTTTAGGCAACTTTTTCGCCGAGTCTGGTAAGCGTTTGTTATCAAAATGGTACTCTCGACAATTTTTGCTTCTCGTCTGCATTGGGCTTTAACGATGCTAGACGGCTGCCGAAAAGAGCGGGTTGTTGCAAGCCCTGCAGAAGGTTTGTCTCTCATAAATTTATTCAAGGTGGTAGGGAGAGGTCGAAGAACTTTCTTCATACGTGGAGAACCATAACACCAAACCGAGGAAAGATAGGAACGCGAGCAGAGCCCTTTCACCTCGTGATATTCGAAAACTACGCAGACAACTCAGCAAGCATCCATACAACACCCACGCAGCCATATTTGACAAAGCTGGCATTTCTCCTTTGTCCAGGCAAATTCAATGCAGTTTTTAAATGAATTGGTGATGAACGTTAACCCTGTCACCAGGCCTCCGTTAAATAAAACTCACAAGGAAAAACGCGTTGTTGGGGGATAAAAATACATGAAAACAAACTCCCAAGATGCTGTCTTTACGGATGAGGCTACAGCTACCCTTGATGGTCCAAATGGATGGGCCCAAGGGAGGAGTTCTCGTGGAGCCCCGTTCCGCATTCATTGCAACGCCAACAAGGAGGCGGAGGTGTTATGTTTTAGGCTGTTATACTGTATGGGTGACGCGTTATCAGATCTTTCCGACTGCCGAGAGGGTGTTAAACTTATATAGTCAAGCTTAGATGGCGCTTCTAAATGATAATTTATCACCACAGTTTGATGACCCACCATTGCCACGTTGCCGTCAGAGGATTTTATGCACGACAATGCCCCATCCCCTTCAGCAAAAGTTCCTATTGCATTCCTTGGTACTCTGGGCATCAGAGACGAGAGCTTATTATGACTTGGCCAGCACGCTCTCCTGACCTTCATCCATTGAGCAGCTCTGGTCAATTTGGGAAGGGGAGTTTATGAAGGAGTCCAATTTACGTTGATAGACAACCTCTGGCTAAAAATTGCTGCTGCTGCTGGTACCATATCCTCTCCAGTGCACCAACTGATTTCCTCAATATACAAAACACTGTTTAATGTGATTTTAAGGAATTGAAGTTATGTCGACACATAACTTGCTTCTCTGACGCATAACTGTTGTATATTCACTCATTATCGTTGTTTATATTATTGCTGAGGGGTTCATTGTTCGAATTAAATACAATTACGATATTGAAACACCATTTTATCCTCCTAAATGAACATTTTCAGCGACTTAGTGATACTGCGATTGCCAGTTCAAATTCATTCCAATGTAGAACAACTCATAACTTTTAAAATACTGCACAAATTCAAGCGAAATTTGTTTAGTTTGCGTTTTCAGGGCAGCAGCTTTCACTTAAATTTATCTTACTTTAGAAATTGAAAAAAATCTTGTGGCACGATTAAGCGATTTACACAGCTTAGACTAATATTAAATTTAGTGTTGAATTGATGCTTAGCTGTGATTTCTCTCTCTGGAAAAAAAAATTCACTGAAAGTGTTGGGTATTTTAGATAGTTCAGAACCTGCTGATTACTCAATATTCTGTTATTCCATTTTTCCCCACTTGCTGTTCCCATTCCCGTTCAGCCTGCGTGGATAAACCTTCGTACTAGCGTTCCACGCTTCTGTCGCTATATTGCATGTGCATTATTTCTTCCTCTATTGGAGCAGTAGCTACTAAAATATTTTAAAGAGTAAGTTATCATTAACGTAGTCAATTTGCTTCTATAATTGTCAATGCAACAAGTCAGAAATGTTCAGCTCTTGGTCGTGATGAGACCCTAGATTACTGCAACCACAGACGTATAAAATACTATATACAAATGTCCGTTATCATAATCATATTATATTGACATTTACAAGCATTATCTTTATACATTCCCCAAAATGTATAGTCTTCTATTCGATCTGAACCGTATCGATCTCCTGGTGACGATGCATCCTTCAGATAGCAAAAAGTGTTCTCAACATAATAGCAAACCTAAAAATTTATCAGCCCAGCGTCGCCAAGTACGCGCAGGAGACCATTAGTGGTCAGCCCGCCACTCCAAGCCCCCGGGGGCGTCTATCCCTCCCTATGTAAATCCAAAAGCTTCAGCCCATCGAATATCGATAGTTCCCATTCCGTAGGTCCGTTCTTACTCCACTGCTCTGCAGCGTCCAATCTTCTCTCCCCGCCATTTCTCTCTTTTATGTGATCAATTTTTACGCTTCATTTAAGGGTCCCGAGTAGCAGCATCCTGATATCGGGCCCGTTAGACTCGGTTGGGAGGTGGGCTGGTAAAACGAAGTCGGCGGCTGTCGGTGCGATGGAGGTAACTGCCGTGAAAAGTCGCGGTAATCCGACCGCCACCTGCATGGTCCGTAAGTATGGCCAAAGCCTTGTCGAGATCTGGAGCTGTCGAACGACACTCTCACTGAGAACGCAGGGCGCGGAAGTCAAAGGAAGCTGCTCGGATGGTAGAGTGTGGCAGATCACTTGTCGAGATCTGGAGCAAGAGGTCACACTCAATTGTTCCACATAATATCGCTAACGCGGAAAACGCAGATCTGTGATCTAGCTGTGAGCCGTTAAAGTTGTGTCACTGGGGCGACGATGTCGTCGGGATGTACTCTTTGGCTGAGTTGATTCACTTCTGCATTTCTTCCTCGGATATCTAAATGATTTTGACATAACGGCAATAACTTATAGAGGGCCGAAGTGTAAGTCCCGGCTGCTCTCTGGGAAGGAACCTGTTGGTCCGTCTACTGCCAGCTATCGAATCTATAATAATTCGATTTAATCTACTACCAGGCTTGTAAGGTGGTGGATCGAACGCTTGGAACTGAATTTCTGTACTATTTCAAGATAATCGAGTAAAGTTCTCATTTTCTCTGAGACTTATCCATAATATCGAAATGTCTTTTAGTTTACCTTCGTTCTTTCTTACCAGGGAGATGTAGGTTACCTTAGCCATTAGCAAGACCTTCGGGACTTCTGTCTTTCAAGCCCATTTCGCTTCCTTCCCTTTTCATACTTACTGTATACTGATGATCCTTTTTTCTGCTCTTCTTTTCTGACTTGTTTCCATGCGCTTTGATCCACCCTCGTGCGTGGGTTCCACTTTTCTATCGACATACTTCATGTCCCTTCCTTTTCCTCTCTTGAATCGCCATATTTCTGTAAAGGGATGCTTAAACAGCTTATATGATAGTAACAACCTTTCTTGGCAGCTGTGCTTCCTGTTATTTCCTTCTCACGCTGCCAATCCTAATAATTGTATTATTCCTCTTATTTATTCTTGACTGTCTGCGGCATTTTTGATGCGTATTTCCTGACTTGTTTTTACGCCACTTTGTCGCAACCGTGAAGCCACTTTCTAAGAACCCTCACTTTCCTACTTTGTGGCTAAGAACCCTCACTTTCCTACTTTGTGGCTAAGAACCCTCACTTTCCTACTTTGTGGCAAAGAACCCTCACTTTCCTGCTTTGCGAGAGAAACTGTATAATGCTCACTTCCTACTCTCCTATCCATTCACATTCAATTATTTCCATAGACCAGAAACCTAGACTCGTTACCAGAATCTTTACTGTATTGGACGCAGCACTCAGATAACATCGCGTAGCCCAATATTTCAGTAGACTACACAGATGGCCAAGCTTCTGCTTGTCTTTCGAGTTTCAGGACAAACTTGAAATTTTTCACAACGCATGAGTCGTAAAGCTGCCTAGGTCATAATCATCTTTAGGCACGACATCCTGATATAATTCTGGAAATTATCTTTCTAATCATTCTTTCTGGTGCACCAGCAGGTCTCGCTGTCATTCCCCACTTCTGTAGGCCTGAACTTTTTTTTAATTGCACGCGTTCGCTTATCCAACCCACCTACGACTCTCTCCCGACAGAATAACATTCAGATTAGTTTAATCTCTTAAGCCCACCGTCTTTCTCTCAGCTCCATTTTGCAGCTCTGCACAGAGCTGACTGCTCTGCACATTACAGGTCGGCCGGCCACTCAGAGACTTCAAACGCTCCTGTGCGTAAACAAAGGCTCCGCTGCTCAACAGGCGGCCCTAATTTGCTTGCACTTGGCCTTACGAGTAACCTGGATAGGATTTTTCCCTGTGGAGTTCCTATATAAAGAGACTACTGTCTTCCAGGCGCTCTTTGCGTGATGGCCACCAATACACTGCAGTATAGAATTGCGCGAGGAGAGTACTCAACACATAGTGTGTTGCAGGTGTAACTTGTCTCCCAACGGAATGCTAATTATCAGCATTAATGTAGAATTTCGTCCTCTGCTGCACTTCTTGACAGGTGAAGGATGGGTCATGTGGTTTGAATTGTTACGTTTGCCCATTCTATGTTATGGGACGCAGCGCCCCCAGAAAAATCTGAGTTATTTTAGCTTTAGCTCTTTCTGGACATTTTTCTTTCGCGACAGTTTTATTTCTTCTCTTCTTTTTATATTCCTATCAGAGATTCTTTGTTCTGCTCTCTATTTTTTATCCTAACTGGCTGTTCCCATGCTCCCTCGAACATGAGGTCCATGATTTTCTCAACATACTACATACAACATGCATGTCCCTCCCTCTCCCTTCCCCTCTTGAAACATTTTCCAATGGCTTCAGGGACCACCTTAATCCATATATTTTTCTCTTCCGCTCCAACTAACTCAACATCTCCAAGCACCTCATATCTGCACGAACACTCACTTTTTTTCAGTAATCTAAATGAAACTGACACAACGGCACTAGCTCATAGAGGGCCGGGGCGTGAGTCCTAGCTACTCTCTAGGCATGGGCCTGTTGGTCTGTCTACTGCCAACTATCTCATCTAATCTCAATAGTTCAACTGAATACGGCTTGTTGTGAGGACCATTGGTGAAATATCTTTGTACTATCTACCGTAGCCGTAGAACTCATAACTTCATTTCTTAGCCCTCGAAATACAATAGTTTCGGGTTTAGCCATTGACAAGTTAAGTGCATAGTTTTCTGCGTGTACTTTTTTTGCACGGAAGAATTTTTCTTTGGTTCTCGCAGTTAAATGTGTTCGGTGGAACCTTTTGATTGCACTAACTAAAGTTTGCAATGTGCTTACACTAAAAAACCAGCGCGCCTAAGCGTGCACTGGCCAGACCTGCTTCGGCGTACACAGTTGTGCACGGCAACGTGTGCTGGTCGCGGGACAGCAACACGCTTTACTTTTCACGGTGTATCAAACGCATATAACACTATATTAGTTAAGAGAGTTGGTGCAATTTCTTTTAGTAAGTTGTCCATCGTAGAGACATTGTGCCAAGGAAAGAATGTTGACGTAATCTACTTAAGATTTTGCGAAGGCTTTTGACACGGTTGACCACGGAATCCTATTGTTGAAACTTTCCCGCATTGGTATCCGTGGAAAATGCCTTCGGTGGCTTGAAGCATTCCTGTCAAATAGAACGCAAAGTGTAATTGTGAACAACAAAGTGTCATCCAGACAGCCGGTACTCAGTGGAGTACCACAAGGCACCGTGCTTGGACCTGTTCTCTTCCTCATCATGATCAATGACATGGGGTCCGGATGTAACTATG
>LQNS02278089.1:8199707-8212934 GCA_001587735.2 Parhyale hawaiensis | reverse complement strand
AAAACTGTAGAGTTCAAAAATTTGCTGGATTCGCATTTAAGAAGAATACCAGATAGACCAGCGGTCAGCGGTTACGTGCACTGTGGAGATAATTCGCTGCTGGCTCTCTCTTTGGTTTCAAATTGCGGCACCACAGAAGACACCCAGCAGAGTGATTCCACACACGTGAGGTGATGTGAGAAACGTCACCTGGACTTCTTCCGAAGACTCTCAAGATAACTCAAGGCAATAACCAAAAAATTTTAGTGAAGTATCTAATAACCAAAAAAACGCAAGAAATTTACCGGATCATATTCCGCTGCAGAATTAAGTTCCCATTTTCTGTAATAAATTTATTTCCTTTCAGTGAAACCTTAGGCAGGACCTCAGAGCAGTGCTGCATTGCTTTCACCTGAGGATAACCGATATCAATTTTACGACCGTGCAAGTGCTTGTAAGTGCCGGCGATACACCGTCGCATTATCGACAAGACCGCGGCGTTTTGTAGGCGCAGGTCGGCTTTATGGAGGCCATCTGAAAGCATATCTTCTTGCATAAATATAGAGAGCCATTATCTTATCAGAAGCTGGCGGTCGTTGCCTGGGTCACATCACTTCTGCATCGTAATGGCTGTGCAAGTAGCGATTAAATAATGTTTTACGAAGGAAATTGTCGCCCCATAGCCAGTGCGTCTTCTGTGGCCCGTTGGAATCCGCCAGCTGTAGTGTAGCTCTGCCTGCTGTGTGACCCCATCAAGGCCGAAGTTTCAGTCGGGACAGTGGAAGGCGCGCGGGGTTTGGCACAACAAGTTTCCAAATTTTGCTATCCTGGAAGTAGTCTGTACAGTCCAGCAGTTTGTGTGGGCTAGTTTTTGTTTTAACAGTGTGCACAGGCGAGCTAATATCACATAAAATGCTTATGCTAGTATAGGATATTTGAAATACTTCCTTGATCCAAGTTACAGTTGGTAGAGCTCCACTAGGCGCCAAGTACATTGCAGCATGTGACTTACTGCGTAATGAGCGCATTCTTCAAGTTAATTTACATGACCTGTTAATAAAATCTCAATTGTTCGTAACGTCAGGGGCATTTCCACGTTTCTGGTATTTTTTGTTTAATCTGTAGTAAAGCTTATTTTCATGGAGCTATCTGCTCCCATAATTTGACGTTCTTTATAGGAAGCTTCCGAAAAACGCAGGTTTATGTAGATAATTTGTTTCCGTTCTATTATAAATTTCCTAATACCATCATACTGCTCATAAAAAATATTTGAAATTCTGCTACAATCTGCTAAAAACTATTTCTGCCACAATTTACGGCCCTAGACTATTTCTTTTATCCCGTTTTGCTCCCAAGGCCAAATTTTTCCTGCCGTATTTTTCTCTCAAGGCCTAAAGTTTTGCCACATTTTCATCCCAAAGCCAAATTTTCCACATTCTGCTCCCAAGGCTACAACATTTGTCACGATTTGTGCCACATTCAGAGACAAAGACCGCAAAATTTACTCATGTGACACTGTGGAGCTCATCCGACACGTAACGCCCGTGTACGTGGCAGCGGCTGTTGTCGCATTCGCCCGCGTTCAGTAATTTATGGACTGCCATCAACCACTGCAGCCGCTGCTGCTCAATCTGTGCTGACAAAAACAACGATTGGTGCTTCAGTTTTGCCTCAGTTGTTCGAGGCCAAATGCCTGGAAGTGTTCCGGCTGTTTCCAATCGACCCTCGTTGGGTTCGGATATAAAACACTCAAAGGAAACCCCCTGCGCAGCGTTCTTTTGAATCTGCTGATGAAAGCAACGCGGAGGTATGCAGATCTTCTGGAAGAGTAAAGCTTTCAGGTGCTGGAAACATGGAGGTGGGGGGGGGCGTGAGTTGGGTGACTAGTGGGTCGAGGACACCTGAAAATACGTCCGGAGCTTGGCTGCTGCACGGACTTTCAGGGATACGTGAAGATGACTCACCAATCACTGTGTTATTTATCAGTAAGATTATCTGCATCATAGAATTTACTGATGCGTTCTAGACGTAATTGCAATTCAGGCGACATCACTGCTACACGTCTAGACGCCTCCACTTACAGCAGACCAGCCGATATTCGGAACTAATAAATTTATGCCTGTGATGATAACTTCCGACTGACGGCACTGCCGTGCAGGGAACTTCTTATATGAAGAACAGCTAAGTTATCCAGCAACAACTTGGAACACAACTTAGTAATAGTTAGCAGTGAGACAAAATTGTACCATCTGCCTCTCCAACTTGGCTCGGTTAATCAATAGTTTTCTAGTAGATTTGTTATAGATGTCAAATAGATTTGTCACACTATTGCAATAGTCTTAAAGAAGTGGCTTGAAAATATAAAAAAATATATGAAATCTTATGGACCGTTACTGAGCATATCAGGAGAAAGAACAGTACCCTTCCCTCGGTAAATAAATAAGAATATCGATCATAAAACTTTAGGTATCGTCAACAGCAAAATAAATGGACTGCTAAATGAAGTTTAAAAAACTTCGATCAAGCAGTTTTCAAAAGCGCTTTCGGTTCCATGATCGCATTACAAAACTTTCAGTGAAACTTTACCGAAGAACTATACTCCACTGAGCGACAACCATCCCAGGTTGTTATCTTACCTCAAGGATTCTTTATCGAACTTTATTTCTTCGGAACAAAAACAGCCTTTATAGCCTGGAATAACAACCTGGTACAGACATGGTGAAGTATCATGGAAAATAAGTGGTGCAGCCCTGGGGACGGCAGTCTGTGCAGGATCGTCAATAGTGTTTCCTCGAACAGGGCGCCCTATACTAGCCAGAGCTCTTCTACATATTGAGATTCTCTCACCAGTGACAGCAGATTCCTGGTCCTAGTACTAATATTACAGCGAAACTCCCCCAAACAAATTCCCAAGACATGGGAAACTCCCTGAAAACTAGATTCCAGAAATTGAAAAATCAAGAAACGTCGAGTGTATACAGCGCCATCTGTAGTGCATTGCAACTGCGTACAGCTGTAGCCATTTTCAGTGATCAGCAAAAAATACAGTACAACTTAATCGGTAGTACATTCAACTGCACAACATCACGATTTCCTGCGGTGTTAGCCGAAGAAAATATCTTGAGAATGGAGGGGATACAAGAATGCTGCTGAGCTTCCCATCCTGAAACTGAGACTCCTCCCGGGCGGAGACGCCATGCCTGTCTTCTTATTAGGAGTTCTGCTGCTGCGTCTCTGAGCTACAGATCTTCTACCATGTGTGGAGCTTCTTAAACTAGACTTCGAACTTTTGTAATGTTTAATATTCATTCACATACTCATTGAGCCTTGTGTATGCTATACTTACACGCATCTGTTGTGCAGCAAAATTCTCTGGAACTCCTAGCACGAAGTGAAATTTGGGTCGGATCCTAGTAACAATATTATTCCATTACGCTAGGAAGTTCTCTATTTATGAACGTGTCTCTTGTGCGACATTAGTGGAACTCCCGGCCCGTATTAATATTGGCGTCGGGTCCAAGTAACAACTAACAATATTAATCCATTAAAACAGACCGTTGTCAGTGCATATAAACTCATCACTTCTGCAACATATGGAACTTCTCTCTCCAGTTCCCACCGGCGCCCCAGCTGCGGGCTACGGCCGCCTTAGAGTCAACATTTGGGATTCTGGCGCGCGTCTGGCGGCCTTGAATAGGATGCTATAGCAAAGCGCTGTTGGGGCGTCCATAGCAAATGAGCGCCAATCGATTTCATCGAATTTGCATGCAATCAAATCAGGCCGGCACAGGCGGAGGTTTGCATGGGAGGCGCGGCTGAGGAACGTGCGAACTGCTTTCATAAGATGTGCCGGGACGTGTTCCTCCTCATGTGTTACATGAATAGACAGACGAGCTCTAAGTAATTACAGAGGTAAATTAGGTTTTGCTTAACGCAGCAGAATTAAATAAAACTTCGAGTTTTGACAGGAAAAACAGGTGCTGTTTACGATGTCTTTCATGAAGAACTCGGCTCTTCCGTCTCTGAAAATCATAAGCATTTAATTGATATTGATAAAGGGCGGCATTGGATTATAGCATCTAATTGCCTAAAAATTTTGTTCAGACATTGAAAGGAATTTAACTTTGAATTGCTTCCTATCAGGCGCAGCGCTTACAGGGAAGCACTGTAGACTATCCATAACCTTAATTAGGGCTTCATAATATCATTCTTCTCGGTCAATATGTTGCATCTTTTTTTTTTTTTTTTTTGCCTCTGCAAACAAACTTTGTTCTGCGTTTCCTTTTGTTTTCCAACTTGCTGCCCCTATATATATATATATATATATATATATTTATACCACGGGACTTAACATGACAGAGGGCATAAATGACTGCATAGCTCACCATTTTTCTTCAAATTTTTGTAAAAGCAATAAAGATGAGCTACATTTACATATTATTGTTGGCATGACANCAAATGAGCGCCAATCGATTTCATCGAATTTGCATGCAATCAAATCAGGCCGGCACAGGCGGAGGTTTGCATGGGAGGCGCGGCTGAGGAACGTGCGAACTGCTTTCATAAGATGTGCCGGGACGTGTTCCTCCTGATGTGAGTGTTACAGGAATAGACAGACGAGCTCTAAGTAATTACAGAGATAAATTAAATTTTGCTCAACGCTGCAGAATTAAATAAAACTTCGAGTTTTGACAGGAAAAGCAGGTGTTGTTTACGATGTCTTTCATGAAGAACGCGGCTCTTCCTTATCTGAAAATCATAAGCATTTAACTGATATTGATAAAGGGCAGCATTGATTATAGCATCTAATCGCCTAAAAATTTTGTTCAGACATTAAAAGGAATTTAACTTTGAATTTCTTCCTATCAGGCACAGCGCTTCCAGGGAAGCCCTGTAGGCTATCCATAACCTTAGTAAGGGCTTCATAATATCATTCTTCTATGTCCATATGTTGCATCCTTTTTTTTTTGCCTCAGCAAACAGTCTTTGTTCTGTTCTCCTTTTCCTTTTGCTTCCATACTTGCTGCCCCTATATATATACGAGGTGCTGTTCTGTCCATGGCTTCATCTGTTTTCTTAGTTGCATGTTCATTCTTAACTCGCTGAGGATTGCCATTGTCATCGGAAAGGAAGCAGTACTAGACTATGAAGATGACTGTTATTATGCATACCAATATTATACATATAATCAATATCAATTAATCCAGTACTCGAACTAGTGTTTCAGGTTATATATATGCAAAAGTAAGACCTTCTTACAATTCTCTTCTCTTATTTCTCGTCACTTTTTACTTCTTCGTGCTCTGTTTCTCGTCACTGCGAATCTTCCTTCTCTCTTTCTCACCGGTACGAATTTAACTTTCACTCTTTTCTCGCCGCTAGACGTACGAATGCGTTTTCACTCTTGTTCTCGTTCCTAAGAATCTTCCTTTAACTCTTTTTCTCCCCTCTACGTATTTCACTTTCACTCCTTCTCATCCCTTTAAATCTTCCTTTCACTCAGTTTCTCATTTCTATCATCATTGTTTCATCTACCGTATTGTCGCATTGGTCTTAATTATCGCATTTCGCATCTGATCTCCTCATCTTGTAGCTGAGGACGTTCGCTTTTCCCTACAGCCTCCTGACACGCATCGACTTCTTCACCCTCTCTCGCCCCCCTTTGCCCCGAACCTGAGGCCGCAGTGGTGCCACGAGTGCCATCAGCAAGACCCCATAGACCCTCACACGGAGATCGTCTCACGTTGCCACCGTTATTGCTGTCGATGTCTTTCAGTGGTCTGCCGTGTCTCGTGGATCGCCGGCTCTGCAGGCACAGGCTGCGACACGAGCTGCAGTGCAGGACGCTCAGCCTGCACTGAGCAGGCCGTATGCATCACGAGCTGAAGCAAAGCTGCAGGACGCTCGGCCTGCCCTGCACAGGCCGCAGGCAGCACAGGCTAGCTGACCGACCACAAAAAGCCCCAGGACCATTGCCAACTCCCCAACTCGTGCTGCAACTGCCCCAGGCTCCCAAAGAAGTCTGTCCTCAAGTTCGGCGGCTTCCATGACCGTGAAATGAGCCTAACTTTACAGGGCCGTTGAAATGAGCCCATTGTATGCCTTTGTCTTCCGATGGCCCCACTGCTTCTCGGAGCCTCAAGCATATTCACGTAAGGATCTTTGTAACCCAAAGGTACTTGCAATAAACTCTGATGAATAAGAACACCCAATAGGGTTCGGCACCTGTAAATTGGTGATTTGGTTTACCCTGTAGAAGACGATCCACATACGAATATGCTTAACAGAATATTTAACCGTCCCAAAAGCTAATGTCGTGAAACATATTTTGTATGGCCAAAAATTCTGACACAGATATAGGCCCATATAGTCTGACCATTTTATCAAGGCAGTTCGGTCGTGGTCAAATTCCTGTATAGCGTTGCCAATTCTATGGGTATTTCTGAGATTTTGTTCGGCCCATATCTTAGCCCCGCCCACTACCTGTGTACAGAGAAATCTCAGAAATACCCACAGAATTGGTACCGCAGTAAAGGAATTTGACCACGACCGAACTGCCTTAATAGAATGGTCAAACTATAGTGTTACCAAACTATAATATTTTAGTTTTTTATTATATACATATATAGGTATATATATGCTGAGTTTACCCTTCCTGCGTAATGTTTAGGTGACCGGGTGACCCCACTGCCAATCTTATAGCAAAGCTTTCGGGACATCTTGCGTTCCATATCATTTTATTGCTTTTTTCCAGCATCTTCCTCTGAAATAATTTCTTTTCTCTAATTTTTGCCGTACAGTTCCCTTTCACAATGATCCTCCTTGTACAATCGTCCTTTTTTTCGTATTCTGCACGTCCTCCCGGCTCAGAGGTTAGAGATGTTGCCTCGCTCGCTGTTACGAAGTTGGACGTTCTATTCCCAAGCCAAGGAAAAGTCTTTGTACTCGGCAATGCAGTGTCAGCAATTCTGTCATTGATAATCTAATTTATGGAAACTGAACTTACGGTCGAGGGGCGCACTTGTCGTACGACCCTTCCGTCAGTGACACCCTAGTTCATACGATCTGTGATCGACTGCAGCCGTACACTCCTCTGGGATTTAGAGAGGATTTATCTGCAGCACGAACCAGTGCACGTGGGTTTTTTAACTGGAGGTCAGTACGACTTCGCCTTTATATTTCATTTTCCTTTTATCATATACGGTACCACGAATAGGTAACAATCATTAACAGGTCGCCTAACTAGCTGACAGATGTACTGTACCTCACCCAAATGGCCAACAGTCGTTGAAACGCTCGCCTAAATCGGTTGATGCTTGTTGAACACGACGCGAGAATGGCTGATGAACCATTGGTGCAGTGGACAGCAGCCGACTGGTAGAAGCAGCAGCAGCAGCTTGTAGAGCAGGTCGGACAACTCAATTAGGATGTTGTGAAGAGCAGAGAGTCCTGTTGCTGAACCAAAACAAGCGCTTCCCCCAGTCCGGCCGGGGGATCTGCCCTCCCTCAATAGCAAACGAAGCTCACGGCAGATCCTTGTTTTAATTAGGCTCGAGTCCTGTTGCCGCAGGCGTTGGATATCCTCATTGATATTGAGCACCTAACGATAGATGCTCGTTTAGGCAATTAGGCTAGATGAGATAGCTGGCAGTAGACGGACCAACAGGCCTATTTCCAGAGAGCAGCCGGGACTTACGCTCCAGCCCTCTATGAGCTATTGCCATCATGTCAGAATCATTTGGATATTTGAGAAAGAAAAGAGGAAGAAAGTAAGCTCGACCATGGAATTGCTGGCGCAAGCACGATTGAATTTTTTGCCGTCGATCTGCGGAGCTCGAAGACGTTAATGTGTGAAAAATGTTGGATTACAGGGACCTCCGAAGCATTGGCCGTAAAGAATTTGTGACTCCTGGAGGAGGAGTTCGTAGCTGCGGAGGGTGTTGCTGCGTGGCTTGTTTGGCCTTCTCAGACGGTCTTAACGCAACCGAGAAGAAATAATAGACAGCCATTTTATAATGAGGAGAGGACTGAAATTGCCTCGTCAAGCAATTGTGTATTGCCGCTTCTGAGAATCTTGAGGCAACCAAGAAGAAACCACTGATCTATAAATTTGATGAGCTTCCTATAGAAACTCTTCGTTTGCTTGTTTGCGTTATGCTTCTAAGAATATTGATAATGGTGCACCTAGAACGAGAACGCACTCATGGGCTCTCAGGATCAGTTATATCCGAAGATTCTCAACAACGCAGTTACACATGACCTCCTGTAATGACCCCCTCGATTGTAAACAAGATGCAGCTGAGGTGTGTTGTAATCACAACCAAGTTGAGCTACTGCAACCTACAAAATGGAAACCTCTAGAACCCGGAATGCGGTTTTGAAAATGCCATCTGTTGACGAGCGGTGTAAGCACAACAATAATGAAATTTTGTGTTAATTGTGTTTTGATTTACGAAGCTCGGCGTATGTATACATACCTACTTGTTTTTTTTTTCGAGTGACGCAGTTTACTCGTTGTTCGTGGGTAGGTACATTATTCCTTTTTTGTCAATCAGATGTGTCTGAGCGCTTATACCTACGTTACCACAACCCATGCCACAATCGTCGTTAATTCTTTCCGTGTATTGACTGCGATACTATTTTTGATCAGAGGGATGACCGGCGCTACACCGGCAACCCAGAAATTATTTTTATGACCGCACCTTTGCAGGACAAGGAGACGACCTCTTCCAGGCAGGACTGTTCTGTGGATGAGTGTTGTCTCCTGCGTCGTGCATCCTGCCCCGGAGTGACTTGTTTTTCATTGGGTGGGACGCTGGTCGAAAATCAACAATAGAAAATCTGAAAACAGTTGCAATTATTGATGGCTAATGAAACTGCTATAATACGATAACAGTAGGCGTTGCTGGCATGCTAATTTTTAAGATGTGCCAGGAAGTACAAGCTGCTTGCTATACGCGGGTTATGCAGAGTTGATGCGAAGAAGTATAATGAGAACTGAAATGTAGGTACCTCATATTTTCATTACACTTTTTCGCGTCAGCTCTGTTTAACCGACGTTTTTCTTAAGGGAAGATAGGGTCACTATTATCTCTATAATAACAAGTAGGCATTGTAGCAGTGACTCTCTGCAGACCAAATGCTAATTCTCTCTTATGTTAGTATTTAGTTTTATTCTTCTGTTGGTACTCAGAATGAAAACCTCAGGATGCTGTACCCTAACCTTGCTGTACACAGCAACCATATGAGAAGTACATGCATGAGATTTTATCCGATTTAGTAGATGAAGTAACTAAGTTTGACTGACCTCTAATTTAATATATTGTTTCGTCATGAGTAAAATTGGGGTATCATATTTATCAATGTTCATATTCAATCGGGTATCATACATTACACATGTAAATAACACTTGTATTTAATATGTTTAGCAAGTAGCCTACATTGCGTTATAGTCGAGTATGACAGGTCAACGCTTTTCAGTGTGTTTTCTTTTTTTGTTCGACTTTTTTCTAGTATACTGCGTCAGTCCACATTTAAATTTAGGCTGAGACTAACTTCGGGTGACATTTAAAAAATTGAAAAATTGACATTGGTCATCCTAGATACACCCACTGGGATTGAAAATCAGATGCAGTCCCTCATTTGCTAATGACTAGCTCTCCCCATATATACTGCGCATGCATTATATGAACACCAATTCATGTCCTATAGCTTTTGTAAACTTAGAAGCGGGCGGAGTTTGGCTGTTTTTTTTTTTTCAGTACTGCATCCTCCGACTCGGTCTTTTGAAAAAAATCGTATCGGTAGTCCGGCCCTCGGTCCCAGTTTGACAGCACAGCAGGGCCGCAATTGAGGCCGCATGTGCCCACCTCTGACTCAGCTTCTCGCTTACACAAGCGTCCCATACAGCTCGGCTGTGGAGATTTGTTGCTCGGAAGGCCGTCTCGTTTTCGCCTTAGAATCCGGCGGGCAGAAGCCCTTATTTGCCTGCCGTCATGCTTCCGTAATTCGAGTAAACGTAGACGGTAGAGTTTGATCGACCGCACGCCCATGCCGAGAAATCTACGCTTAGTTGTTCGCACTGCACATGTCCACTGGGCCCCAGAGTAACGCACGGCTGCAGTCGCTCAGAGATTGTCAGAGCTATGGCGTCAAAACGGAAGGCTTATGCAACAACTGCAACCCCTCTCTCCCCGACCGTCTCCATATATGGTTAGGGTCAGTGCGTCAAAGTGCATACTAGACTAGATACTGTACATTTCTCTTGCTAACGATTTCGCCCAGAGCTACGATACCACAAGTAGCCCAAAGCTGAGTTGACATCGTCGTCTTCTACTGTCTTTATATACTAATCAGCACCCAAACGTTTTTCTGTCTCCAAAAAACTTATCAAAACGTTTGTCGTCAAGTCAATTGACAGGACGAATATCATTTAATAAAGTTTCTGAGTTTGTAATACCTCTTACATATAGACCGCAATTGTACTTGACTCTTAGGTCCAAGTGGCATCTGAAGCTGGCGGCCAAAATAGGATTTTCTCAAGAGCTATTATGAACATGTCCAGACACGGTCATGCAGGCAAGCACCCAAGTTCGTCCCCGCCGTATCCAAGATACCTTCCCCGCAAGAAAAATGTTGGGTACCTTGGAATTTTTTTCTTCAGTGTATTAGATAGGGGAAAAGAATAGCTCTTGAGAAAATCCAATTTTTTCCGTTGACGACTTTTGGCCGCCAGGTTCAGACCTAAGAGTCAAGTACTGTTGCGGTCTATGCCTCTTAAATTTAAAGTAGGTAGGAACTCGGAAGCCGTGGACTTTTCTGCTGTCCATACAAACACAGCAACGCATTTGGACGCTGAGTAGTATGTATGGGGACCAAACGACTGACGTGTGAACCCGCCTTAATGTGACACGCTCCAGTTGCTGAGACGCTTGCAATGTTGTCGCATTGCACTCAACAGTAGTCCACTTTGACTGCTGTACGATCCTAATTTGAGGCAGTTCTTGGTAGTCTAATAAAGTACAGGATATCCTCGAATTGTACAGCATCATTTTATTCACTAAAAGACACATATATAGGAGTTCCTATAAAGTGGTATGCAGAATATTGAAATAAAAGGGTAACATTCCTTCTGTTTCCTGCTGTTCGCCCTATTAGGAACAGGTAGAAGTTCCTCTTTAAAACAAGTGATCTGCTGTTGCTCCAAAGATCTTGGAGCGCCACAGAGAAAATTCTCGACTGAAACAAAAGAACGGAGGGGAGCTGCCCCTTCCAACACGACACCGAACGGGTTTCCCCGAGGAATAATAATGTTTTGTGAAGCCAAAATTATCGCTGTAAATTTTAATGAAGTTCAGAGATGCCAAAATTGCACTGTAAATTATAAGAATGTTTAATGATATCAAAATTATTACAGTAAATAAAAATATTCAGTGATGCCAAAATTATTATAACAATGTTCATTGATGCCAAAACCAGCCCTAAATATTATATGTAGTAACGTTCAGAAACGCCAAAATAACCATTAAATTTTCTTGATTAACAACAGTGTGAAGTTTGTTCGTTATGTATTTTTTTCTCTCTCGTATGTATATTCGCTAATAAATTGATGCACAGGTTAAGTTAAAGACTTTGCCATTTCAATAGACAAATTGTGAATTTGCTACCTGAACAACCAACAGTTAATAATTGCTGGAAAGAAAAGCATGCTAAATCACCGTTATTCATGGATTTCATTGACTTAGAAAAATTGATTGCGGTGTTACAATCTTACTCATCTCTAAGAACATCAACAAACGGCAAGTGATCGTGAAATTTGCCAGCATAGGTGCAGATAATACTATCAACTGTAGCTCATTGTTATAGTGAAGCAGAGTGGCGCAGAGGAAGCGTGCTGGGCCCATAACCCAGAGGTCCGTGGATCGAAACCACGCTCTGCTATATATTTTTATTCAATTTCTCAAAATATTGGAAATATTGTATATTTTCCTGTGCATAGCTTAATAATTAACTCTTTATTGCTTGACAAAATAGGCGTGTGTTGGAGGGGCTCTCTATATTTGCAATAGTGAGATGTCATCAATTGTTTTATTTTAATTATTTACAAGTAAGCTGTTTGCAAAATTTTGAAAATAATATAAAATGTAGGCCGGTATCTAAGATGAGCAGAGTGGCGCAGAGGAAGCGTGCTGGGCCCATAACCCAGAGGTCCGTGGATCGAAACCACGCTCTGCTAAGCGACTTTTGTCTCAACGTGCAGTGGCGGCGGCAACGACATTGCGTCAGCCTGTGTGACGTCAGACGGTGTGATGACGTAACTGACGATACGATAGCCGCCTTCGCCCTCTGCACTTTGCCAGGTAAGTGCAGGTGTTGGAAGGTAAAGGAGGAGACACACTGAGTTCAAATGAACGAGTTTGGGAGTTTCGTGCTTCGTACGGAGGTCAGAAAACCTGCAAACTTACGGAGTTTTGCAGAATTTCAAGGATGGATCATACTGCAGTTTCACCACTATTTGCTAATCAACTGCGTTGAATTTTGTAAATAGACCACCAGTAGCGCGCAAGTCGTCCTTATTTATCATAGATTGATAGTCACTGTTAATTGTAAATGGAATGGGTATCTTAAGAATTATTGAATTATTTTTAGCATGTATCTGAGCCAATGGATATTACAATGGATATTCTTTGGCCGGTGCTCAAAGTTTTTGTCACCTGCGAAGGTAGCGAAGAGATGTGATATTTTCGTTGAAGATTCAGCTATATATTTTTGTATATAATTATTTCTGTCCACCCAAAATGAGGGAGAAGGAGTTGAGTAATGTTCAGAATTGTTTGCAAGGAATCAGGTGGGTTGACCTAGATATGAGCAATGCCAAAAAGAATTACCAGGCCATCAAAAATGACTGCGTTGTAGTATGCTGTCTTTCCACCCGAAAAGGGGGAGGAGTTGAGTTATAATATTTCTTTAGACTGTCAGGTGGGTTGACTGAGATGTAAAAGAACGGAAAAATCTTGAGTTAGCTGGCCTTCAATAATGATGGCGCTGAATCCCCCCCCCCGGTAGTTTTACTCCTACGCCACAAGGCGTCCCAGTTTGACCATCGGAACGTTCTTTCTTTTGAACAAAGTAGCAATAGTCTGTACAAAATATTCCGCGCTGTCACATGAGTTTCCTCAGCCTATCGTGGGCACCCGCCTTAGACGAGTAGCAGCAACGCGGTCACTTTGTAGTTTTGAAGCACAGCCT